>VCKV01000005.1:600000-861513 GCA_005876975.1 Drosophila orena
TGCATATTCCTTAGTAGTAATCCAGATTTAAGTCAATACGAAGTGGTCTCATTCGCCTTCATTACGCTTATCACCCTGGCAGTGTTGCGGGAACTCCTGACGCCTCAGACTTCCTAAAATTCAGAATGACAGAAGCTCAGCTAGTCGACTCAAACTCCAGGCAGATTAACATTAACTCCGAAACTCAAAAACAGATAAACAAACTAACTACTACTACTACTAGCGAGAAATAGAATGCTGACAACCGAGATACAAAATTAAATTCTCACTATAACATTGGCTAAGGCTAACATAGTAAATCCCACTATCCTTGATCATGTTTAGTTATTTTAGTTATTTAGTTATCATAGTTAGTTTATTAGAAGCCGCAAAAATTAGGGTCCTCCAGTCCGAAAACGTTATCCATATACTATTAGCCTATCCTAGAGTCGAAGTCAGATGTAAGAAAGTCCCAGAGGTGCTCGCCAAAGGAACGCATCTGGTAACCTTTGAGCGTTCAGCTATCATCAACGGAACGGAATTCGTAAATTTCCGAAAAACAATAGATAAACAGCCTGGCGTAGTAAGATCACCACTACTGAACATCGTCGGCCACGACCCGGTATTGAGCATGCCCTTGCTACACCGCATGAACAACGACAACCTGCGCTTTATCCAAGGGTTCAAGGACGAGGTTGACGCCGAGGGTTCCCCCAAACTTTGGTTCGTGGCTGGAGTAATCCTGAACGTTGGTCTGATTGGTTCACTCATCCTTTTCTTGGCATTAAGGAGGAAGCGAGCCTCCGTCGAGATACAACAAACCATCGATAAGCTTAATATAACCGTGAACGGTCATAATCTGAGGGGGGGAGTAGTTAACAACTGATAGAGCGCAGCTAATTCCCTAGCAACTAAGTAGCTTCATGTAAACAATGCTGACGCGCCCCAACTGAGTTCAGCGCTCCGCGGTAAGAACGGTCAGCATCGGCAATCGGACACCCAGTATTCGGGGTACCGAATTGCGCTGCATAAATGCTGAGTCGGCTTGCCGACAATGGGTTTATGGCGTGATGCATTGAAGCTAGGGTAAATTTATATTTTTCATATTCTTTGTATTCAGTCTTAAGCGAACACTTTAGAAATAAAGAACCAGCTACTCTGGCGACTTGCCGTAAATCCATTTTATTTGTTATAATTTATCCACGCTGAGCCCGAAGGCCAGTGTCAGCAAAGGGGTCAAAGTCACGCCCTCCACCGTAATCTACGTAAGAAGACATTCCGCCTGGGTAACACCAGGACCAGGGGATCACCTTCATCTTGGACCTTATCTGCCGGGACCGTCATCAGGAGGACCGACAATAGGACCATTTTAATTTATATATCAAATATCCATTTTATATCTCAAATGCCATTATCCATAAAGACTTAGGAATCCCTTATGTTAAAGAAGAAATAGCAAAACATAGTAAAAAATATATAAACAGACTAAGAACCCATGAAAATAACTTAGCCTTAGGTTTGGCAAAAAATAATAACAACGTCAGAAGACTTAAAAGATTTCACGTGCTAGATCTCCCTGACAGGTATTAAGTATTAAAACATGTTATGCATAGAGTAAGTAGTAGGGCTTAATGGATAACTACTGCCTCTGTTAATTTAAGATTAATTATAAAATTTACTTATTGTCATACTTGTTTAAGACAGATTGTAAATAAAAAGGCACTTGTAGGGACCGTCCTCCTTCGTTTCTCGCGTTCTCACTGACTGTTCTCTTGTCCCGGGGTACAGTTCTTCGCGTACTCTTGCGTATCGGGACTGCTCCCGTACCCTGCCCGATTATCGTCTTGCACGTATAAAGTAAGCGTCTTTAGCTTACTGTCTGTCCCAGGCTGCGCTTGCGCATTCCTTTTTATAGGCCGCGGGGATCCCGTTATTTCCCCCTTTTGCGCATGGCCCTCTCGGGTACAAGGTCCAACCCAGGTCCCGTTAGTTCACGGTGCGTCCTCTTTGTGCTTGACCAAAGTCCACACCGTTACCGTTCGACCTTTGTGCCCTTGGCCGGCTTGAGTCCGTTAGTTCACGGTCTCTTGCTCGGGTCCAAGGTCCATTATTTCCCGTTTGACCTGGTTGCCCTTGACTCCTTCTGCAGCCTTGACTCCAACTTCTTCGCTGTTGCTAAGCAGCTCTCCTGCACCTCGATTTGTGGGGAGTTTTAAGACTCCTCACAATATGCCGACACAAATTTGTATAATAATTCAAAGCAAGGCACGTTTTCCCCACATTTTCCAAAAATAACATGTACGTATGCGTTTTTATGTTTAAATTTGTTTACTTCTGATAGACCTTTTTTTATAAGTCCAATATTTAATTATTAAGAAATTGTTTAACCAAGCTGGATTAAACTTTTTAAAGACAATTAATATATTTCACCGGCATTTTTAGTTTGTTTTAAAACTGGTTTTAATTTGCAACTGCTTGGAATGTTTTACCTAAGTTCATATTGGCGACGCTAACGACAGAATTTTTATACCAGTAGTTCTTGATCGGGGTCACTAGCAGAGTCGATCTGGTCATGTCCGTCCGTATAAAACATTTATGAAAAAATATTTCGAGCTAGGACACATGGTCAAAGTAACTAATGATGGTAACTATTTTTTACCACACCAGGCTGTTATCAGAGATTCAAGCCTGACGACCAAGCTGAGAGTAGTTTTCGATGCTTCAGCAAAAACTTCACACTTCACTTCACACTCCACACTATTGTATCTCCCACTGAATAAGCATTTGATGATGTTTAGCGACTTTTGTTGTTTTTTTATGTGAGGTTTAATCTTGTATTTTGTGTCAAAGGATAAACCTAAGACAGTGAGTTCTTCACGGTCTTGATATTTGTTGTTGGTGTTGAAACTTGGCATGCGCATTGTTTTTTCCGGCATATGTGTATATGTCTGCATTTTGTAACTGATAGCATCGCTCCTGACTTTTAGCACTATTTACCCTTTTCAGTAAAAAGGGGATCCAAGTTAAAAGATATATTTTTTTCTCTCTTTAAGTCTTCGATTATGTTGTAGTCGTCTGCATAAGCTGTAAGGATCTTTATGTTTTTCTATTATATCCGAAAGATTGTTGAATGCGATTAGAAAGAGAATGACTGAGAGGGGAGATCATTGCGGGATGACGTTGTGAAGTGGGTAGACTTTTGAGAGTTTTTTTTAAGCATATTTTTTTATTATTGGTCCACAACCCAAATCCGTGAGCTGTTCGATGATTGTGTGCAGCCCTACTTGTCTCTTGTGTCTTGTGTCTCTTTTCGGAAAGGGCTCTGTTAATGAGAGCGTCTACATATAGTAGACAATCCATAACAGATTTCCCCTTGAAACGGAGTTGTCGACTATTAAGTAGTTTTTTATTTGTGACAAACCACCATAGTCGCTCAGAAATTATTTTGTCTAAGGTTTTTGATAAATATGGGCTAAGGGATATTGGTCGTTAGGATTCAGTTGCTGTTTTGTCTGTTCCTTGCTTATGGATGGAGATTACTGTGTTGATTTTATGAAATTGAGGGATATTTGATTTGAGAATGTTATTAAAAAATTGTACAATTCTGTTTTTACCGATAGGGCTACGTGTTGTAACATTGGGTAGTTGACCCGGTCGTGACCTGGTGTGTGGCCTTTAAACTATTTTCGGGCGTATGTAAGTTCTATGAGGGTTATGTCTTGTTCCATGGATGTGGCTGTTATGTGTGGGGGGAATAGTGCATTCTTTTTAGTTTTCTTTTCTCTTCCATAAATGACAGTGAGAATTGAGTATCTTCTGAGAGTAGGGCAGCAAATGCGTAAGCTATTTCTTCCGGGCAAGTAAAGAGGATCTCCTTGCTAATTTCTGAGATCCCACGTATTTGTGAAGAGCTTCCTTATATTACTCCTACTTCTGGTTTTGATTGTGGAAGTGCATTTGAAGAGACTCCGGACTTGCAGGATCTTGTTTCTCTTTTATATTGGGCGTTCAATTTTTTATATTTTCTTAAGTTGCTCGTAGACATTTTCTAATTAAAGGTCATGAAGGTTCTCAAGCTTTTTATTCCACCAAGCCACATTGTGGTGGGTTTTTTGTGTTTTTTGTTAGTGTGATGATTTGTATGCGCCTTAAAGGATAATTTTGCTTATATTGTTAGCTTCTTGGTAATGGGAAAGTGACCATGGAGAGAATCACGGATCTTAATTTCAGAAAAGATTTTCAGTTCTGGTGAGCAAAATGCCAGGTCGATGTGTGTGAAGGTTCTGTGCGTGTAAAAGTGGGTTGGCTTCCCATTATTCAGGATAAGGAAGCCGTGGTCTTGTATGAACCTCCCAAGAGTTGTTTCTCTTCTGTTATTTGTTGGGGAGCCTCAGCAGCTATTTCAGCTGTTGAAGTCTCCTGTAAATAGGGTTGCGGGGTTCCCACTGGGGATTATTGAGTCTAGATCGATTCGTGAAAATTTCTTGTTGGGGGAATATATGATGAGATAATGTTGAGTTTTTTTTACCGATTTGATTTCAAGTCCTACCGTATCTATTGTGATCTATTGATTTATGTACTAAAAGTGCAGCACCGCCAGCTGGGCTGAGTGAGGTTGTAAAGTGCAATTCAAAGTTAACAGGGATCGGGACTTTTTGAGTGTAAGTGATGTGAGTTTCTTGTATTGATTCTTGATTCTTGATTGTATCGTTTTATTAGGATTAGTAATTTGTTGTAGTTCTTCCGGTATCTATTCATGTTCCATTGTAGTAGTTTTAGGGTCATTATAGATGTTTTAGGTGTTAAGAGAGTTTTGTATTAAAAATTGAGGTTCGTAGGATTATGAGAGGTTTGTTGTTGTTGAGAGTGATTTTAATTTAGATCTGGTTATAATATGGTTTTGGTCGGGTTTTCCTTTAATTAGCCTTTTGGCTTTGTTGGTTGTATTTAACGGTAGGATTTTCGTTTTTTTTTATTGCCGGGCTTAGATTGAATCAGAGTAGGTTGATATAGCTTCATCTAAGCTTATTTCCTCTCGTAGCCTTCCCAGGTTACCTTCATTCGGATCCGATCTGACGTTTACAACTTTGCGTTGGTTGTTTTCAGTAGTTGCCTTCGTGCTTGTGGATGGTTGGGGATGGTATGAAGAGGTCGATTTAACCGTCGAAGAATATAGTGAGCCATCATGGCGTTTGTTGTAGATGGACCAGGCTGTCCTGTTACACACCTTCTGCAATGTCTTTATTGCCTAGACTTCCTTGTGCTATAGGAAAACTGAGCAGTTTCTGTCACGGGCGCTATGTTCGGCATTGGATAGATGTTTTTCGGTACAGCTTATGCAGTTGGTGTTATTTTTACATCTTTTACATACTTTGCGGTATGGCCAATTCGAAAGCAGGAGTTGCAGGGCGTTGGGAGGGGAATATATGGACGCACTTGGACTGTTTCATATCCTATAAATATGAATTCCGGGAGGTTTGTGAGTTTGAAAGAAATTACTATGAACAGAATGCACATAAGCATCTTTCGTTTGTTTTGGTTTTGGATTCGGATTTAGATGCTGCGCTACGTAAATGGCTGAGGCTGTCGAATGTTAACTGTAAAGCTCAGCAGCAACAAGGCCGCGGTTTCTTATCTGACAACAAAGACGCTTTCAATTTGGTACCCCTTACTTGCAAAGTAAAAGTGGATACTAGATTCATTGAAACGTATTTAAGAGTTAGAAGGAAGCGCTTCCGGCTGTCTATTCTTGATCAGGACACTACCAAGTCAATCTGGCCACGTCATTCCGTCTGTCCGTATGAACGCCTCGATCTCAGGAACTATAAAAGCTGGGGTGTTGAGATTGGGCATGTAGATTCCAGAGACATATACGCGCCGCAACTTAAATCCAAATGTTGCCATGGCCACTCTAACGCCCACAAACCGCCTTCAAACCACCCAAAAACTGCACCTGTATTAAGAAAAAGAAAGACCTCATTTAGTTTGTCGTTTAATTTGGTTTCTTTATTTCTGGAGCAGGGAAGGTCCTGCTCCGTTCAAAGTAAATTTGTCAATCTTGGAGTTCTCCATACAAAGGTTTCTTAGCCTAATTCGAGGAGCAGCGTTGCCGGCGTATATGCAAGTTAAGGTAAACCATTTTAGGGGTTACCATTACCTAAAGGACATAATTAAAACAGTGGGTGTTGAACGTTATAAAGGTGGCTTTTATTTGTAAGTCAATTTTAGGTTTTATAAGACTCGACTGTATAGTCCCGCTCCAGAATTAGAATTGCCCGCTTGCTCGCTCAGCGGACAGCGTGAAGCCTCGTCTTGGCCGAAGACTGCTGATCCGGCACAACGTGACTCTTGTTGCTGCCGCAGCGCCAGCCCAGCACTCTGTACACTGTTGGCGGCAATATGCTGACACTGCGGATCGTTGGAGTAGTGTCGACGTTGGTGCGGGGGGCGGCAGTGGTGAATGGGGCAGGAAATGCCCAAATTGTAGAGCGATGACCAGCTCTGCGATACGCGAGGGGGGTGCGGTGCGCGTAAAGTTGGCGTTGACTCCCGTTTCGCAATATCCGCTCGCAATAACAAATATGTGCAGCGCAACCACTATTGTAGTTGTGGCGGCGGGCATTGCAATGTACTAGAGGGGAGTGTAGTGGGGAGAGGCGTAAGCAAGTCGTTAACTTGCATATCTTATGTATATATATGAATTGTCGAGCGACGGCGCTGGAGGAGGGGGAGTGCTGTAGCCAAACATATGCGGCGATCGGCGTTTGGCCAGCGTGAGAATGCTGACTGCAATTATGCATGCTGGCCTTCAAGTGGACACTCGTGTTACGCGTGTACTTGGGCTGGACTGTTTATGTACACTTTGCAACAGAGTGCTACAATGTGTTTGTTGTTATTACACTGGTACATCGCTATATGTGCAAACAGTGGTACATCGCTATATGTGCATACTACATCTCCCTCCTTTTAAAAATAACGTAATTTTATGAAAACTTTATCTCCTACTGATATATCTAAGTTTCTTCTTCTCTTCTCTAGCTACTTCTAATCTATATTTACTTTCCTTAGCATAATCATCTACATATATTATATATTATATATTATATATTATTTATGCGATGCCAACATGAAGGTATCCAACGAGAAGACGCACTTTTTTAAGCAAAGCGTCGAATATTTGAGATTCATTGTCACCAATGGAGGTGCAAAAACCAACCCAGAAAAAGTAAAAGCCATAAAGGAATACCCAGAGCCTACAAATTTGTATGAGCTAAGGTCATTTTTGGGTCTAGCCAGTTATTACCGATGCTTCGTTAAAGACTTTGCAGCGATCGCGAGGCCTTTGACAGATTTGCTGAAAGGAGTAAACGGCTCTATCAGCAAGCACATGATTTGCAGAGGCTGCATTCGAGAGGCTGAGAAATGTCTAGGCTTCTGAGGATGTAATTCTCCGATACCCTGATTTCAGGAAGCCATTCGATCTAACGACGGATGCTTCCGCAAACGGTATCGGTGCGGTTCTATCGCAAGATAAAAGACCCATGACTATGATCTCTTGATCATAAGACTATTCACAGCGAACTCTCACTGACCTACACGGTCGAAGCGACAGACCAGCCAGTAAACTGCTTCAGAAATCAAATTGTTATAGAAGAAGCACGCTTCCGACTGAAGCGAGGCTTGGTATTGTTTCGTATTAAAACTCGCCACTAAATCAATGGAAGTGCTGAAGGAGGTCGTGAACCCCGAAGTCGTGAATGCGATCTGCCCACCCTGGCAAGTTTTCAACATGATTTAATTGCTCATTTCCCGGCTACGCAGTTTCGATACTGTAAGAATATGGTGATAGACGTTACCAATAGAAAAGAGCAGTTGGAAATTATCACGACAGAACACAATCGTGCACACAGGGCGGCTCAGGAGAATACCAAGCAAGTCCTCCGCGACTACTATTTTCCAAAAATGAGCAGCCTAGCAAAGGAAGTGGTTGCAAATTGCAAAACATGCACCAATGCCAAATATGACAGGCACCCTAAGAAGCGGGAGCTCGGGGAAACACCCATACCAAGATATACCGGCGAAATGTTGCATATTGATATCTTCTCAACCGATAAGAAGCAATTCTTAACATGCGTTAACCAGTTCTCGAAATTTGCAATAGTGCAACCAGTGCTGTCCAGAACAATAGTGGACGTCACAGGGCCCCTGCTTTAACTCGTAAATTTGTTCCCCAAAATCAAAACAATATATTGCGACAATAAAGCCGCCTTCAATTCGGAAACTATCGCCTCGTTACTTAAGAACAGCTACCACATTGACATTGTGAGTGCGGACCCGCTGCATAGCCTGTCAAACGGTCAAGTGGAACGATTCCACAGCACCTTGACAGAAATAGCCAGGTGTCTTAAGTTAGACAAAAAAATCAGCGATACGAAAGAATTAATTTTGAGGCCAACGATAGAATATAATAAGACCCTACATTCTGTCACTCAGGGGAAACCGGTCGAGATCCTCCACTCGAGTCCCGATGATCGCTGCCTAGGCATTAAAGACAGGTTGATAAAGGCCCAGCAAAATAACATCGGAAGATGCAACCCAGCTAGGCAAAACCGTGTTTTTGAGGTAGGAGACGAAGCTTTTGTCAAAAACAATAAAAGGTTAGGAAACAAGCTAACCCCATTGTGCACAGAACAAGTAGTGCAGACAGACCTGGGAAGGGGAGGGTGGTCCATAAGCACAACCTCAAATAAATATTCCCACTTTTATTTGCATATTCCTTAGTAGTAATCCAGATTTAAGTAAATACGAAGTGGTCTCATTCGCCTTCATTACGCTTATCACCCTGGCAGTGTTGCGGGAACTCCTGACGCCTCAGACTTCCTAAAATTCAGAATGACAGAAGCTCAGCTAGTCGACTCAAACTCCAGGCAGATTAACATTAACTCCGAAACTCAAAAACAGATAAACAAACTAACTACTACTACTACTACTAGCGAGAAATAGAATGCTGACAACCGAGATACAAAATTAAATTCTCACTATAACATTGGCTAAGGCTAACATAGTAAATCCCACTATCCTTGATCATGTTTAGTTATTTTAGTTATTTAGTTATCATAGTTAGTTTATTAGAAGCCGCAAAAATTAGGGTCCTCCAGTCCGAAAACGTTATCCATATACTATTAGCCTATCCTAGAGTCGAAGTCAGATGTAAGAAAGTCCCAGAGGTGCTCGCCAAAGGAACGCATCTGGTAACCTTTGAGCGTTCAGCTATCATCAACGGAACGGAATTCGTAAATTTCCGAAAAACAATAGATAAACAGCCTGGCGTAGTAAGATCACCACTACTGAACATCGTCGGCCACGACCCGGTATTGAGCATGCCCTTGCTACACCGCATGAACAACGACAACCTGCGCTTTATCCAAGGGTTCAAGGACGAGGTTGACGCCGAGGGTTCCCCCAAACTTTGGTTCGTGGCTGGAGTAATCCTGAACGTTGGTCTGATTGGTTCACTCATCCTTTTCTTGGCATTAAGGAGGAAGCGAGCCTCCGTCGAGATACAACAAACCATCGATAAGCTTAATATAACCGTGAACGGTCATAATCTGAGGGGGGGAGTAGTTAACAACTGATAGAGCGCAGCTAATTCCCTAGCAACTAAGTAGCTTCATGTAAACAATGCTGACGCGCCCCAACTGAGTTCAGCGCTCCGCGGTAAGAACGGTCAGCATCGGCAATCGGACACCCAGTATTCGGGGTACCGAATTGCGCTGCATAAATGCTGAGTCGGCTTGCCGACAATGGGTTTATGGCGTGATGCATTGAAGCTAGGGTAAATTTATATTTTTCATATTCTTTGTATTCAGTCTTAAGCGAACACTTTAGAAATAAAGAACCAGCTACTCTGGCGACTTGCCGTAAATCCATTTTATTTGTTATAATTTATCCACGCTGAGCCCGAAGGCCAGTGTCAGCAAAGGGGTCAAAGTCACGCCCTCCACCGTAATCTACGTAAGAAGACATTCCGCCTGGGTAACACCAGGACCAGGGGATCACCTTCATCTTGGACCTTATCTGCCGGGACCGTCATCAGGAGGACCGACAATAGGACCATTTTAATTTATATATCAAATATCCATTTTATATCTCAAATGCCATTATCCATAAAGACTTAGGAATCCCTTATGTTAAAGAAGAAATAGCAAAACATAGTAAAAAATATATAAACAGACTAAGAACCCATGAAAATAACTTAGCCTTAGGTTTGGCAAAAAATAATAACAACGTCAGAAGACTTAAAAGATTTCACGTGCTAGATCTCCCTGACAGGTATTAAGTATTAAAACATGTTATGCATAGAGTAAGTAGTAGGGCTTAATGGATAACTACTGCCTCTGTTAATTTAAGATTAATTATAAAATTTACTTATTGTCATACTTGTTTAAGACAGATTGTAAATAAAAAGGCACTTGTAGGGACCGTCCTCCTTCGTTTCTCGCGTTCTCACTGACTGTTCTCTTGTGCCGGGGTACAGTTCTTCGCGTACTCTTGCGTATCGGGACTGCTCCCGTACCCTGCCCGATTATCGTCTTGCACGTATAAAGTAAGCGTCTTTAGCTTACTGTCTGTCCCAGGCTGCGCTTGCGCATTCCTTTTTATAGGCCGCGGGGATCCCGTTATTTCCCCCTTTTGCGCATGGCCCTCTCGGGTACAAGGTCCAACCCAGGTCCCGTTAGTTCACGGTGCGTCCTCTTTGTGCTTGACCAAAGTCCACACCGTTACCGTTCGACCTTTGTGCCCTTGGCCGGCTTGAGTCCGTTAGTTCACGGTCTCTTGCTCGGGTCCAAGGTCCATTATTTCCCGTTTGACCTGGTTGCCCTTGACTCCTTCTGCAGCCTTGACTCCAACTTCTTCGCTGTTGCTAAGCAGCTCTACTGCACATCGATTTGTGGGGAGTTTTAAGACTCCTCACAATATGCCGACACAAATTTGTATAATAATTCAAAGCAAGGCACGTTTTCCTCACATTTTCCAAAAATAACATGTACGTATGCGTTTTTATGTTTAAATTTGTTTACTTCTGATAGACCTTTTTTTATAAGTCCAATATTTAATTATTAAGAAATTGTTTAACCAAGCTGGATTAAACTTTTTAAAGACAATTAATATATTTCACCGGCATTTTTAGTTTGTTTTAAAACTGGTTTTAATTTGCAACTGCTTGGAATGTTTTACCTAAGTTCATATTGGCGACGCTAACGACAGAATTTTTATACCAGTAGTTCTTGATCGGGGTCACTAGCAGAGTCGATCTGGTCATGTCCGTCCGTATAAAACATTTATGAAAAAATATTTCGAGCTAGGACACATGGTCAAAGTAACTAATGATGGTAACTATTTTTTACCACACCAGGCTGTTATCAGAGATTCAAGCCTGACGACCAAGCTGAGAGTAGTTTTCGATGCTTCAGCAAAAACTTCACACTTCACTTCACACTCCACACTATTGTATCTCCCACTGAATAAGCATTTGATGATGTTTAGCGACTTTTGTTGTTTTTTTATGTGAGGTTTAATCTTGTATTTTGTGTCAAAGGATAAACCTAAGACAGTGAGTTCTTCACGGTCTTGATATTTGTTGTTGGTGTTGAAACTTGGCATGCGCATTGTTTTTTCCGGCATATGTGTATATGTCTGCATTTTGTAACTGATAGCATCGCTCCTGACTTTTAGCACTATTTACCCTTTTCAGTAAAAAGGGGATCCAAGTTAAAAGATATATTTTTTTCTCTCTTTAAGTCTTCGATTATGTTGTAGTCGTCTGCATAAGCTGTAAGGATCTTTATGTTTTTCTATTATATCCGAAAGATTGTTGAATGCGATTAGAAAGAGAATGACTGAGAGGGGAGATCATTGCGGGATGACGTTGTGAAGTGGGTAGACTTTTGAGAGTTTTTTTTAAGCATATTTTTTTATTATTGGTCCACAACCCAAATCCGTGAGCTGTTCGATGATTGTGTGCAGCCCTACTTGTCTCTTGTGTCTTGTGTCTCTTTTCGGAAAGGGCTCTGTTAATGAGAGCGTCTACATATAGTAGACAATCCATAACAGATTTCCCCTTGAAACGGAGTTGTCGACTATTAAGTAGTTTTTTATTTGTGACAAACCACCATAGTCGCTCAGAAATTATTTTGTCTAAGGTTTTTGATAAATATGGGCTAAGGGATATTGGTCGTTAGGATTCAGTTGCTGTTTTGTCTGTTCCTTGCTTATGGATGGAGATTACTGTGTTGATTTTATGAAATTGAGGGATATTTGATTTGAGAATGTTATTAAAAAATTGTACAATTCTGTTTTTACCGATAGGGCTACGTGTTGTAACATTGGGTAGTTGACCCGGTCGTGACCTGGTGTGTGGCCTTTAAACTATTTTCGGGCGTATGTAAGTTCTATGAGGGTTATGTCTTGTTCCATGGATGTGGCTGTTATGTGTGGGGGGAATAGTGCATTCTTTTTAGTTTTCTTTTCTCTTCCATAAATGACAGTGAGAATTGAGTATCTTCTGAGAGTAGGGCAGCAAATGCGTAAGCTATTTCTTCCGGGCAAGTAAAGAGGATCTCCTTGCTAATTTCTGAGATCCCACGTATTTGTGAAGAGCTTCCTTATATTACTCCTACTTCTGGTTTTGATTGTGGAAGTGCATTTGAAGAGACTCCGGACTTGCAGGATCTTGTTTCTCTTTTATATTGGGCGTTCAATTTTTTATATTTTCTTAAGTTGCTCGTAGACATTTTCTAATTAAAGGTCATGAAGGTTCTCAAGCTTTTTATTCCACCAAGCCACATTGTGGTGGGTTTTTTGTGTTTTTTGTTAGTGTGATGATTTGTATGCGCCTTAAAGGATAATTTTGCTTATATTGTTAGCTTCTTGGTAATGGGAAAGTGACCATGGAGAGAATCACGGATCTTAATTTCAGAAAAGATTTTCAGTTCTGGTGAGCAAAATGCCAGGTCGATGTGTGTGAAGGTTCTGTGCGTGTAAAAGTGGGTTGGCTTCCCATTATTCAGGATAAGGAAGCCGTGGTCTTGTATGAACCTCCCAAGAGTTGTTTCTCTTCTGTTATTTGTTGGGGAGCCTCAGCAGCTATTTCAGCTGTTGAAGTCTCCTGTAAATAGGGTTGCGGGGTTCCCACTGGGGATTATTGAGTCTAGATCGATTCGTGAAAATTTCTTGTTGGGGGAATATATGATGAGATAATGTTGAGTTTTTTTTACCGATTTGATTTCAAGTCCTACCGTATCTATTGTGATCTATTGATTTATGTACTAAAAGTGCAGCACCGCCAGCTGGGCTGAGTGAGGTTCAAAGTTAACAGGGATCGGGACTTTTTGAGTGTAAGTGATGTGAGTTTCTTGTATTGATTCTTGATTCTTGATTGTATCGTTTTATTAGGATTAGTAATTTGTTGTAGTTCTTCCGGTATCTATTCATGTTCCATTGTAGTAGTTTTAGGGTCATTATAGATGTTTTAGGTGTTAAGAGAGTTTTGTATTAAAAATTGAGGTTCGTAGGATTATGAGAGGTTTGTTGTTGTTGAGAGTGATTTTAATTTAGATCTGGTTATAATATGGTTTTGGTCGGGTTTTCCTTTAATTAGCCTTTTGGCTTTGTTGGTTGTATTTAACGGTAGGATTTTCGTTTTTTTTTATTGCCGGGCTTAGATTGAATCAGAGTAGGTTGATATAGCTTCATCTAAGCTTATTTCCTCTCGTAGCCTTCCCAGGTTACCTTCATTCGGATCCGATCTGACGTTTACAACTTTGCGTTGGTTGTTTTCAGTAGTTGCCTTCGTGCTTGTGGATGGTTGGGGATGGTATGAAGAGGTCGATTTAACCGTCGAAGAATATAGTGAGCCATCATGGCGTTTGTTGTAGATGGACCAGGCTGTCCTGTTACACACCTTCTGCAATGTCTTTATTGCCTAGACTTCCTTGTGCTATAGGAAAACTGAGCAGTTTCTGTCACGGGCGCTATGTTCGGCATTGGATAGATGTTTTTCGGTACAGCTTATGCAGTTGGTGTTATTTTTACATCTTTTACATACTTTGCGGTATGGCCAATTCGAAAGCAGGAGTTGCAGGGCGTTGGGAGGGGAATATATGGACGCACTTGGACTGTTTCATATCCTATAAATATGAATTCCGGGAGGTTTGTGAGTTTGAAAGAAATTACTATGAACAGAATGCACATAAGCATCTTTCGTTTGTTTTGGTTTTGGATTCGGATTTAGATGCTGCGCTACGTAAATGGCTGAGGCTGTCGAATGTTAACTGTAAAGCTCAGCAGCAACAAGGCCGCGGTTTCTTATCTGACAACAAAGACGCTTTCAATTTGGTACCCCTTACTTGCAAAGTAAAAGTGGATACTAGATTCATTGAAACGTATTTAAGAGTTAGAAGGAAGCGCTTCCGGCTGTCTATTCTTGATCAGGACACTACCAAGTCAATCTGGCCACGTCATTCCGTCTGTCCGTATGAACGCCTCGATCTCAGGAACTATAAAAGCTGGGGTGTTGAGATTGGGCATGTAGATTCCAGAGACATATACGCGCCGCAACTTAAATCCAAATGTTGCCATGGCCACTCTAACGCCCACAAACCGCCTTCAAACCACCCAAAAACTGCACCTGTATTAAGAAAAAGAAAGACCTCATTTAGTTTGTCGTTTAATTTGGTTTCTTTATTTCTGGAGCAGGGAAGGTCCTGCTCCGTTCAAAGTAAATTTGTCAATCTTGGAGTTCTCCATACAAAGGTTTCTTAGCCTAATTCGAGGAGCAGCGTTGCCGGCGTATATGCAAGTTAAGGTAAACCATTTTAGGGGTTACCATTACCTAAAGGACATAATTAAAACAGTGGGTGTTGAACGTTATAAAGGTGGCTTTTATTTGTAAGTCAATTTTAGGTTTTATAAGACTCGACTGTATAGTCCCGCTCCAGAATTAGAATTGCCCGCTTGCTCGCTCAGCGGACAGCGTGAAGCCTCGTCTTGGCCGAAGACTGCTGATCCGGCACAACGTGACTCTTGTTGCTGCCGCAGCGCCAGCCCAGCACTCTGTACACTGTTGGCGGCAATATGCTGACACTGCGGATCGTTGGAGTAGTGTCGACGTTGGTGCGGGGGGCGGCAGTGGTGAATGGGGCAGGAAATGCCCATATTGTAGAGCGATGACCAGCTCTGCGATACGCGAGGGGGGTGCGGTGCGCGTAAAGTTGGCGTTGACTCCCGTTTCGCAATATCCGCTCGCAATAACAAATATGTGCAGCGCAACCACTATTGTAGTTGTGGCGGCGGGCATTGCAATGTACTAGAGGGGAGTGTAGTGGGGAGAGGCGTAAGCAAGTCGTTAACTTGCATATCTTATGTATATATATGAATTGTCGAGCGACGGCGCTGGAGGAGGGGGAGTGCTGTAGCCAAACATATGCGGCGATCGGCGTTTGGCCAGCGTGAGAATGCTGACTGCAATTATGCATGCTGGCCTTCAAGTGGACACTCGTGTTACGCGTGTACTTGGGCTGGACTGTTTATGTACACTTTGCAACAGAGTGCTACAATGTGTTTGTTGTTATTACACTGGTACATCGCTATATGTGCAAACAGTGGTACATCGCTATATGTGCATACTACATCTCTCTCCTTTTAAAAATAACGTAATTTTATGAAAACTTTATCTCCTACTGATATATCTAAGTTTCTTCTTCTTCTCTTCTCTAGCTACTTCTAATCTATATTTACTTTCCTTAGCATAATCATCTACATATATTATATATTATATATTATATATTATTTATGCTATTAAAATGTTTTGGTAAATTATTTCTTTTATCGAAGACAAGTTCATATGGATAATAGTTATGTGCCATTGATGGGGATGTGTTGAAACAGTATACGAAATATTGAAGCCATACGTCCCAATCAGTTTTATCAACTGCTATGTATGGAACGTATATATTCATTAAAAGTTCGGAGACTTCTTTCGACTGTTCCAACTATCTGGTGATGGTGTGCAGTTGTTGTTATATTTTTTATTTTAAGATATTTGCACAAGTCATTTATAACTGAATTCTTATATTCTGTTCCCATGTCCGTAATGAACGTCTTCATTGGACCGTACTTTAGAATAAAAGATTCATAAATAGCTTTAGCGACAGTATTTGCGCTTTTGTTTGCGACTGGTATGGCAACTAGATATTTAGTTAAATCACATATTAGTGTGATTGCATATTTATTGCCATTTTTTGATTTTGGTAGCGGACCAATAGTGTCCACTATCATCCTGCCGAAAGCTTTTATTGGAGTTTCTGTTATTGTTAAGGGAGTTGTTGAATTTCTTGTCACTTTTGATTTTTGGCATTTCTGACATTTTCTAATGTACTCATTTATAGAGTATGTCCTTAGACATACCTTTCCAGTAATAATATCTTTTGACCTTGGCCAAGGTTTTTGTGATGCCGGTGTGACCTCCTTGTATTGGATCGTCATGAAATGTAGACAATATAGCTTCTTTTTCTTTTAATTATTCTATTAGGGTCACCGGGTTGAGTGGCGCTACTCTCAATGAATTTATTGTTTTATTGACCATTATTTAAAATTATCAATTGAAACATGTTCAAAGATATTTTCCCTTTGAGTTGGCTGATTTTATTTATACCGGCTTGCATATCAAGCCTTTGGAAAAATTGACCTAAGTCGAGGATTCCATTAGTATATAAGTCGCTAACATCATGTCTTGAAATAATTTTCTTACCATGTTTAAAAAAACATAGCATATTTTTATGTGCAAGGTCACTACTTTACGTACTTCATCATTTTTGATGACTTCATAAACGTTGGGCTTCGAAGCTTTTTCTATAGATTGCTTAGGCAATTCTATTTCGTTATCTCCTGCGCAGGATTTTTGTCTACTTTGATATCTTGTAGTGACTTTCTTTATATTTCTCGTTATTTCTTGTAGTTCTTTGATAATTATTCTTGATAACGCATCAGCTACATAGTTATCTTTCCCCTTTAGGTACTCAACTGTAAAATTATACTCCTCTAAGTCAAGTCTCATACTAGTTAGTTTAGAGCTCGGATTTATCATAGATAACAGGTAGGTAAGTGGTCTGTTTTGACAGAGAAATGTCTACCATAAATATATGGTCTGAAATCAGTTATTGCCCAATGAATTGTTGCCAATTCTTGTTCTGTTGTGCTTCTGTTACTTTCACCCTTGGTAAACGCTCTTGATGCGTATGCAACTGGAAGTTGAAGTCCATTTTTGTGTTGAGTTAACACTGCTCCACAAGCTTGCTTACTTGCATCAGTAATTATGCAAAATTCTTTGCTGAAATTTGGGTATTGTAATAAATTGCGATTAACTAGTGCCGATTTGAGATCTTCGAAGGCATGTTGGCATTCAGCTGTCCATTCGAATTGTACACCTTTTATACATAATCTTGTTATATTCGGCAAAATTTTGGATAAAACGTCTATAGTAATTGCAAAATGCAACAAATCGTCTAACACTGTCCGCATCATGTGAGACTGGATCATTTCTGATGACGTCATATTTTTTGTCATCTGGCAAGATTCCTTGATCTGTGCATTTGTGTCCCAAAAATGTGACTTCATTCATGAAAAAAATGAACATTTTTCTGGATGTAGCTTTAGGTTATATTTCCTACATTTCTCAAAAACATCAGTTAAGTTTTTAAGCATATGTTTTTAGGAACAACCAATAACCATTAAATCATCCATATATAGGAATGCTTGCGAAGGTTCAAGTCCAGAGAAAGCTATAGTCATCATTCTCTGAAAGGAATTTGGTGCTATTTTTAGACCGAATGGTAATCGCGTGAAGCGATATGAGCATGAAAAACATTTTGCTCTACCTAGTTGATCTAAAATATCATCTATTCTAGGCAGTGGGAATTTATCGGACAACAGTTTTTTATTAATCTGACGATAGTCAATTACTAATCGCCATTTTTTCTTGTCAGAACCGGGAAGAGATTTCTTCGGAACTAGCAAAAGTGGGTTGTTATATGGTGACACAGACGGTTCGACTATTTTGTTATCAATTAATTTTTCTACCTGTGCTTGAATTTCGTCAAGCTGACTGTGAGGATTTCTATAATTTTTAATATATACTGGCTCATCATCTGTTAATCTTAGCTTTTGTTTGATTCGGTTTCAAGTCCGAATACATCACTATATATTGTGCATAAATCTATTAGTGTGGATTTGAATTGGGGTGGACAACTTTGTGATAATTGAGATATGACAGTTTTTTCTCTTGCTTGATAGTTGCTTTGGACTATTTCATAGTTCGAAAGTGATTCATATTTTAAATCTTTTATATTTACTATCTGATCTTTACCAGTTGTATTTAGTAATCGGACAAATGCATTTTAAATAAATGCCGTTTTGAATTTCGTGGTTAGGTATTAAAACACTATCTTTATTTAAGGATATTTGTATTTTTCGGACAACCTGGGATCTTGCTGGTAAACTTATTGAGTTATTACTAGAACTGTATGTTATTGGAACATAAATTGGGAAATTCAAATCATTTGGTCTCATCTTAAGCCATTTTCTGTTTGATTAAAATTTAATTGGCAATTGAAGTTTTTTATGAAATCAATGCCAAATATTCCATCACATGGGATTAAGAAATGTGGATCTACTATATGAAAATCGTGTGGAATTATGTAATTATCTGTCTGTATCTCAATCGAAATTAATCCATTGGATTGAATTAATTCTTGTCCTATTCCTTGGATATTCATTTTATTGTTTTCTTGAATACCATTGAAGATATTTGAATTTTTTTTAAAGGGAAATATCTGCACCTGTGTCTATTAGAAAGAAAAGTTTTTTATTTGTTTCTACATTGACAAAATTAACAAATATGTTTTGGCTAAGATTAATTGTAATTATTTATTGTTGAGTAGCTAAAGGTTGTTCGGAGTTTCCGGAAATATTTTGGGCTACTCTTACATTTCCTTGATTGTTGTTATTTTGGCCTCGGTTCGAGTTGCCAAGGCCTCTAGGGTTTCCTTTATATTGGCCTCTTCCAGAATTATTGTGGTTGTTGTGGTAATGGTAATTGTTACGAGAGTTACCTCTGAAGTTTCCACGACCATGGCCTCTACCACGCTGTGAGTAATTGTTATTATAAAGAACACTGTTTGACTGTCCAGTTGCTTCTGTGCAACTATTTACGAATTTTGATTATTCATTGTATGGAAGGTACCAGCTTGCATGATAAGTTTACCCTTATATATTGCGCAGTTTTTAGTAATTGCTTTAACTGCGTGCTGAGTTAAATAACTTCTGGCTAACTCCATGGGTAAACCATCGGTTATATATGCACCCTCCAAAGCGTTTGTCAGCTGCTCAACCTCTTTTGTGTATTGGTTGGCAGTTTTGCTACGTTGCTGTAAGTTCATCAGTTTGGCTGACCATACTTCAACAGTTTCGCCCTTGACATTCGATAAATAACTTCTGTAATAGAAGTTTCATTTCCAATTAATTTTCTGGCTACACCCGTTAGCTTTGTTTTTATTATTGAAATAGCTAATTGTTCGTGCTCGCCTTTTATTGACTGAATTCTTTCCAATGCATTTATGAAACTTCTTAAATTTTCGGCTTTACTATCAAAAATTGGACAGCTCTTCAATAGTTTGGCGCAGTTCTGTTTCTCTGCGACGGCTTTCTGCAGCTTGTTCTTGCAGTGCCAGAATAACGGTTTTTATTTGATACGGTTCAAAAGACATTTTATTGGTTATGGGTGTGTTAAAATAAGCACTTCTCAGTGCAGAATTTGTTGTTGCCCTTCGCTTTTGGACTCTGAGTCGCTGGCGTATTGTTTCGACTTCCTATACTGTCGTAATGAATTGCTCATGAGGAGCTGAGAATATAAACACTCAAGACGTCTTGCACATAGGGTACACTAGTATGGCGAAGGGTCGCGTGGTCTGAGTCGGCGTTCTAATAACATTGGCTGAGGGCTCGTTGAGCGGAGGGCTCGGAGGGTTCGTTCGTCCAGCAACGATAAGGTGAGGGGCTTGCGGGGAACGTGTATCCGCTGAGCCAAACAAATATATAAATGACAAAAAAATCGTAACAGCAAAGAAAAAGAGATATATAAACGGCAACAAAATTGCCACAGCAATGCATGCGCCGGTATCGGGTAACAAAGTGGAGCGGGGCAACGATAAGAAAGCCCGAGACGGCTGTGGAGCTAATGCAGAGAATTCAAGTTCAAATGAAACGACAGTGTCCAGACATATGCGAAAGTGGAATCAAATGCACACAATAGAATATTACCCGCAAAGTCAATTTATATTTGCGACAGTGTTCAATTAATAATATAAAATGCACACAATGAAATATAAATTACCAGGTCAATCAATATTTAAAATTAAATATTTCATCAGCGCAGCGGCTGGAATGTTTAAATTTTGAAATAATATCACGTAAATGTAATTGACAAAACACATAGATTTTCTAATTGTTATGGAAATGCAGTGTAAATTTTATTTTATTTTCATTGAACCGCAAAAAATATTTTAATGTTTTAATAATGCAGTTTTGAGTTTGGGTTGAGAAGCTCACTTACATAATTCAGTGTAGTAGGTTCCTTCTTTAGTTGGGCACCAATTAATATAAGTATGGTGCTGCAGGGGGGGATCCCTCGCCGCAGTCACTGGTATATTGCCGGTTGGCCGATGATCTCCAGGGGTCCCTCGTACGGAAGCGGGGGGTAGTGAATTCACTTGAAGATTTATGATGATTATGGGATTATGGGAAGATGACTGTCTTCCTCTTGGCTTCCGACCTAGGGACTCAGATAGCTATGGTAGTTTATAATGGTAGCGACAGATGCCGGAGTAACTTTTATTAGCTTGTGCTCTTTATTATTGGATTGTCCAAAACGAACTAACTTAAAAGCTAACATAGAAAAAGCTTCATAGCGGCCTCTGCCAATGTGCAGAGCTTTTGCCGCCTATGTGCGAGCTTCCGGCCAAATGCTTGGACAGCAATTTGACCGGTGCTGGTGAGCGGACGATAGGTCCCTCAAGATTAAGGCCGCCCTCGGACGACCCTATTTGGGCGTGGACTTCCTTAAGTTGGGCTGTGGATTTTTTGGACCTCGTGGCTCGCTGGCAGGTTAGGCCGATGCAGATAAGAGCGCAGAAAATTGCTCCTGCAATTAGCGCTATCTGACTTAGTCGTTATCCGTCGACGTCTTTCTCGAATTTCCTTATCTGCTCCAAATTCTTTTCACTCATCGAGATATTCAGGACAGGGGAGTTAGTTACTCCCGGTGCCCTTTTCTGGACCATGTCGTTACTTATGAAGACGGTCTCATTGACCATAGCACTCTCAATGAATGTTATTAAGTGCGTGCCTCTAATGTGGATGTTTGTTCCATTATCCACGCGCTCGAGTGCTGTTCTATCATTGATGATGATTATTCCTTCGTCGACATAGGTGATCGGATGTAGGTCGCTCCGCTGTGCGTCGCAATGTGACATGACTCCAGCGTGGAGATCTTGGACACACGAGCTCACCGAAGATAAATGGCAAAACGCAACGGACAAAATTTCCCTTATGGGGGTGTTGGTGGGCTCCTCGCCCCAAGTCTGCATGGTCCAGGAAGTTTGGACAAACTACATTGATTTTTGCGAGTGTGATTGTTAGCATAAGGTTCTGTAGTTCCATAACAATGATTCTATTGCGTGTTAATAGCATTTCCACTTTTGGAAACTTTGAAAAGTAGATTGACAGTGTCGGTAAGCTAATTAATTCGAACTTGTGTTTTAGTATTGATTTCAATTTGGCTATTATGTGCATTAAATAATCGTGCTTCAGTGAACTTTATCTTCTCAAAGTCTTCAGCGTCAGATGTCCCTGCGACCACCTTCAAAGCAGTTTCCAACAAGTCTAGGCTCCTGGCCACTCTGTGATAGACGCTCTACAAGAAAAGCAGTTCACGGAGATGAGCGATATCAATGCTCAGGAGCTTCTTCATACGGGACTGGGGGAACATATCGACCATACTGTCTGTCGGTTTGGACAATCACTCGCCTATACTCAGAGAGGTGAGCCGAGTGTCTAACGTAGGCAAATTCCTCCCAGACCAAGACTTTACCATCAATGACGGGAATATAATTAGCTTGAGAGTAATCTGTGATATGGGCCGATGTCATGGCCAGGAGGCAAAGTAGAAGCGTTGGAATGATGTGTGTGATATGTGCGATTAAATAATACATGTCGGAATGGAGTTGCCCACCACCAATAATAGTAAAAAGATGTAAAATATTATGCCGAGTGGCTATGAATAATGAAATCTATGCCAAGTGGGTGCGGGTAATAAAAAAATAGTAAATAGGTGTAAAAAAAACTCCAAGGGAACCGCAACTGGGCTCTGCCCGGGTTACCTGAGGTTGTCGTTTCTGATTTTTTCCTGGAAATCACGTAGTGGATCGTCCAGATCTACCCGCATGACCTCGGCCGGTTTCTTGTTAATGACAGAGTGGATAGACTAGTTATATCTGTGGCCAGCAAGATCAACTCAACCGTGTCACGTATGCCTTTGTCGATTTTTAGGCATCGCGTGTTCGACCAACGTGCTGTGGAAGCGTTCAACCTGTCCGTTGGATACGCTATGGAGGGGCGGTGCATTCGAGATGATGACGCCGAAATGGTTTTCCAGCATAGCCACTATTGTTTGCGATTTCAAATCGTTTGGGGAAAACATTCATGAGTTATAAAAGCTGTACTTTCAAATTCTCTATTTTCGGGAAGTAGTACTCGGAGAGCACTTGCTTCACGTTTTCTTGGGCCGACCTGTGAGCTCTGTTGTGCGCGGCGGTGAGGATTTCCTTCCTCTCCTCGACCGCGAAAATGTCGGTGACGCTTTTTTTGCAATACCATAAATTTGTGGCCAGCAATTGTCGAACCACCTCGTCCTGGATTTGTGCCAAAGTGTGAAGATCACAGTGAAAGGCATTTACACCATTAGGGATAATGGTGTTGGCAAGTTCCTCTAGCAAAGTTTGTTTGCACGAGAAGTAAGCGATAGTTCGCTGTGAACCGTGGCCGCGCACGACTCTGGTTCCTGGTCTCCAACAACGTTAAGTTGTTGTCTCGAGAGGGCATCAACAACGAGGTTATTTTTTCCGGGCTTGTAAAAAACTTGTGCGCCGGACTCATCGATGCGTGCTTTCCACCTCTTTATCTTGGCGTTCGAACTGGATTCCGATACCGCAAACGTCAAGGGTTGGTGGTCGGTAAAGATGTTTATTTCTTTAATCGCAACTTGGCTAGTGCCCAGACTATGGCTAACAGTTCCCTTTCGTTGGTAGCATAGTTAACCTCTCTGTCGCTCTGTCCTAGAGATCATTGTAATCGGACGTCCCGCTTGGGATAGCACTGCGCCAATGCCGTAGGCCGAAGAATCTGTCGTTAGATCAAACGCTTTTTTGTAGTCAGTGTATCTGAGGATGACATCCTCAGATGCCAAGATATTACGTAGTTTCTCAAGGGCACGTTGTTGCGCTTCGGAAAATTGTACCTGGATACTTCTGAACCTGTGTCGGCTAACACTCCCATTTTCGCCCCTCAGTATGTCTGAAATGGGACTCGCTATTGATGCGAAATACTTGATAAAGCATCAATAGTAGCTGGCCAAGCCCAGGAATGACCTGACCTCAAATATGTTTTTGGGCTCTGGAAATTCTTTTATGGCCTTGACCTTCTCTGGATCAGTCGCCACCCCATTTTTGGTGACGATGAACCCTAGAAAACTCACGCTTTTCTTTAAAAAACGCGACTTTTCTGCCGATATCCTCATGTTGGCATCATATAGGCTCTTTACAACCCATTCTACGTGCTTAACATGGGCATTTTCATCTTCTGAAAAGATGATGACGTCATCGACGTAAACGTAGCAAAACTTGCCGACCTGCTCTCGCAGAATGTCGTCAATTGTTCTCTGGACGATGCTTGCAGCATTCCTGAGTCCGAATGGAAGTTTTCGGAACTCATACTTCTCTCCGTTTACTTAGAATGACGTCTTCTCACGGTCGCGTTCAGCGAGAGTGATTTGATGATAGCCAGAATTCAGATCGAGTGTCGTGAAGTATTTGGCCTTTTCGATTCGCCATCAAAATCTTCTAAACGTTTTAAAGACAACGCCACTTTTAATGCCATGGTCATCGCATTACCTGGAAACCTGGCTTAACTGTACTGTATATGATAGTTACATTTTGTCTAGAAATTACTTAGTTTAAAGGGTTGATCTTCCGAATCGTCGAGGTGGATGGTATTACTTGCTGTTAAGTCCAATTTGACTTCTGAGCTTATTGCTACTCCTGACTCTTTGAGTATTGAATTTATTTCTGTTCAATTCTTATACATATGTACTAGACGTCTGCACGAGTGCACTCAAAATTTTCTGTTAATGAGTACGCACAAGTTTAAGTCGCAATTCGGCGCGCCGAAACCTTTTTAACAGAGATAATTGAGCATTGGCTAGCATTGTTTTTGTTGTATGTGGAATGAGCGAAATTCAGTGTAAATGTGTAGAGTTCTCGGAGAAAATTTTGGCATTCTCTTCATTCATAGCTTGCAGAGCAGACGCAGCAGAGCAGAAAATTTTATAATAATAAAAATGCAGAGCTCGGACGAAAGCGTAAGTACTTTAGTAATTGTAAATTGTAAAAAAATATAATATATGTGTAAATAGAATAACAAATTAATAATTAATTATGATTTCAATTGCCTTGAATGGTGGCACATAAACAAAAATATTTTTCCCCAATTATATAAAGCTAGCTGCACCATTTTTTGTATTCCTGCAAGCAGCTCAGCATCTGAAAGAACATTTTCATACGCAAGAAATTTAATTTCGGAAAAAAGGTGCATTATTGCTAACAATTCTAATTCAGTAAACCAAATAATGTTTCTTCATTCTGTTATTGAAAATTAAAATAAATAAAATATATACTTATACATAAAAATTATTTCATGTCTTTCTATTTCTCTATGCCTTGCATGCAAAAGCAAAACGAAAACGAAAACGAAAAAACAAACACGCAATAAATTTGACGTCGCCAATGCGGCGCACAGTTAACCGCTTCGGTTATTCCGATTACTCCGTCGCGACCACTCATTCGTGCATTGCCTCTCCGTTCGGTTAAGTTAATGTTTCAAATACTAAAATTTGGTTTATTTAAACTCCACAGTAGTGGTTCTTTATTCAAGGTTCGATTTTAGACTAAGGTTCGGCAGGGCTGCGCTGACCAGCGTTAGCAATTTGAAGCCGCTGATGTTGCGGGTGGATGTTAAGTCGGCGGATGTTGGGTTATTGAAATTAAATTGTGTCACAAAGTTGCGACACTTCTTTGGTGGCATTGACTTTGGGTTGTATCGTATTGCATTCACTTATGTTTGGGTTATTTAGTTCCGTTAATAGTTTTGTTATTTAACTCTCCCTCCTCAAATTCCTGCTTGTCCTCAAGTAGGTTTCAGAAATATGGGATATTGTTGAATTCTGGCTGAATTGAGTTTGTGATATTAGTTTTCTTGATTTGATTATTTAAATTTTTAAGTGGTTCTTGTTGAATTTGTAGTGTTATGTTTTCCTTTTTTCGTATAAATGTTTTAGACAATATTATTAAAATTATCGTTGTAGTTATCAGTGTAATGATTGCAATCCGATTCATAATAGAGTGTGTTTTGATTTCTTCCAGGTGTCCTATGTTTTTAATATTTAGGGCATGTAGTGATTCTAACGATAGGATTTGGAACCGTTCCGCTTCTATTGGGGACATCTGAATTATCGGTATTCCAGGTTTTATAATTGTTTTCTCCTTGTTAGTGAATTCCTTTTCATATTAGTATTGTGTCGTTCCAAAAATGCAGTAGATAGGTTCCATTTAATTGTTGTGTTGTGTTGTCGTGTTGTATAGTCCCATTAAAGTTGTTTAGTAGTATTAGGCTGTTGTCAATTTCCTCGACTCTTTGGATGTGCTCTGCGTTGGCGTAGTCACACAGCGATGCTTTTCCCTGAACTAATTTTGTGATACATTTAGATTTGCTTAAGTTAACAATGTTTTGTTTTTTACAAATTTTTATATTTTTAGATAGTTTACAATTTTTTGGTGTTTTTAATAATATGTCTTTATACAAAAATATTTCGTTAGCTTCTAAATGGATAATTGAATTATTTCTTAAAACAGGTTTTACAAGTATGTTTTGGTATGTAATCGGTTCTAGTTCTGGTATTTTAATAATGTAGGCTATTGTTGTTTTGTTATGCAGAACTGAAACATCAACCAATTCTAACATTTCTTCTACTGAAAGAGAGGTAATATTACCTCTTTTGAACGTTTTATGAACTTCATCGAGTTCTGTATCACTTAAAAGTAGGGTGTTTATTATATTTTGTCTTGCCCATTGCATAGCGTATTTAACATTAATTAACTCTTCTTTTAATAGTCTGACTTGATTTTGAAGACTTGTAGCTATTTCGTTATTAAAAGAACTGTCTTTCCTAATTGAATTTTTTAACATATTCGAGACTGTAGTTAAACTATTAATTCTAGTCTGTAGCTGTTGATTTATAATAATTTGTTCGTTATTGTTAGTTATAAGATTATTAATATTGTTCTCTATCATGGCAAGATCGTCATGGTCAGGATTGCCTGCAACATACTTCCATGCTGATCCGATCCAATTTATTGATCTCTTGTTATGATTTTTAAATGTAAGGGTGTTTAATGCAGAGAATGCTTGGGTTATTTCATGTGTAAGAGTGTGGTATAAGTAGCTTTTCTTTAAGTCGTTTACGGTGTGTTCTCGAATGTTAAAAAGTTATTCTTCTATTTGTTTTAAGTTTATAAGGTGAATCATTTTAATGGATGCTGATTGTATTTTCCCTATTCCTTTATGGATAGTAATAGTGTGTGCATCTGTATAGTTTGTGATTTCAAGAGTTGCGGTTATCATTGGTAACCAAAATATTAGTAGGAGAAGCCTGCAACGAGAGTTAAGTGGAATTACAATTAGTTTTTTGGGGGGCATGGGCCGATTCGTCACAATCGGATGCATACCGTAAATCGGACAACTTTATTAGTTTTTTTTTTTTGATATAGGTGTTCTCTTGGACATTTTCGGACATTTTAAAAAAAATATTCGGACTCCTAGTCATTTTTGATATTACTCTTGTGAACAATTTTCCCTGTTTCTGTGATAATAGTAGTACGATTATTTTGTTCTACGATTTCTTTTTTATAACGTTTAGATAGTTTGGACCCTAGTCTAGTATTTTGTTTAACGAATATTTCTTGTCCTGGCTGATAAGTTTTAATCTCCTTTCGTTTTTTATTATGGTTCTCCAAATCCTGTTGTTGTTTGTTTCTTAATCTCGTAATATTATCTTGCCTACTTTTTTCAAATTGTTCGGGATCTGTGGTGACATTTCTGCCAAAAAATACTTCTAGTGATCTTTGTTTGGTTACTGAATGTATGGTATTATTGTATTCATAAATAGTTCTATCGAGCAGTTCTTCGAATGTTTGATACACCTGTTTTGATTTTAAACACCTCATTATTTCAGACAAGGTGGAATGGAATCTTTCTATTTGACCATTTACTGTACTTTTATATGGGGGGACCCTAAAAATTTCTATGCCTAGCTGGTCTTTCATCATAAAGTTGATACTGGCAGAATTAAATGATTTTTCATTGTCCATGACAACAAACTTTGGAACACCATAATAAAATAATATGTCGTTTAGTGGTTTTTTTATATGTTCTATTGCTTTTGATTCTATAACTCTTGCTTGTGCTAATTTTGAGAATTTGTCTATTGCTGTCAATACTAGTTTTTTCTCGGTAGAGAATATGTCGATGTGAATTGTGTGTCCTGGGTATTCTGGTATGGGGGTCTCTTTTAAAACTGGATTAGGTGGGTGTCTATCATATTTTCCTTCTTTGCAGACTTGACATTGTTTAACTAGCATGGATATTTTATTTTTCATTTTGGGGAAATAGTATTTTTCAGAAATTTGAATTTTATTCTCTTCAGCATTTCTATGTGCTCTATTGTGGGTTTCTAAAATGATTTCGTCCTGTTCCAATTCTGTTGTTAAGTCCTTTACTCTAGATTGTGTAAATCGTATTTTAATAGTCGAGAAATGTTTTGGATATAAATTTTGAATTTGACCCATTAGGTCTTCAGATGTTTGGATTCCGTTTATGACTGTTGGATTGAGATATTTTGTTAATAGTTCTATTAGGTCACTGTCCGAAAAATGTGGTTTTGAAATTGTGTGTCTGTGAAATGTTGGGAAGGGTATTGTGAACTTATAATCGGGTGGTTCTTCTTTTAAAATAAATATTTGGTTTTTAAATGCATTAATGGGAGTTCTATGCTGGGTATAAGATTGTGACCTGAACTTTGGCCACTGTGCTGTGTTGCTGTTAGTGAATTTACCTCACCTTGACTTTTTATTCGTGATAATGCGTCCGCCACTACATTTTCTTTACCGGGTTTGTAAATTAATTCTTTATCGTACTCGTCCAAATAAGATTTCCATCTCCTAACGGCTTTCCAGTTACAATCATGCGTAAGGGGTTCATGGTCTGTGTAGATCTTTACTTTTGATCCACCATATAGGTATCCGTTAAAGGATTTCACTGCCCAGAATATGGCTAACATTTCCTTACGCGCGGTTTCATAACTCTCTTCAGTTTTTGACAAAGTTCTGGATATGAAAGCTATTGGTTGGTTGGCTTGGGAAAGGACTGCTCCTATTGCATAATCAGAAGCGTCAGTTGTTAGTGTGAATTCTTTATTGAAGTCGGGGTAATGCAATATTACTTCATCAGATATCAGGGCGTTTTTTAATTGTTCAAATGCTTTCAAGGCTTCTTTGTCAAGTTGTATTAATTTTTTGGATGAAGCTCCTTTTGATATGCGACCATCTTCTCCCCTGAGCAATGTCGTAAGGGGCTTGGCGATTGAGGCATATCCCCTTATGAATCTTCTGTAATATCCTGATAGCCCTAGGAAAGATCTAAGTTCCTTAAGCGTTTTGGGGCATGGGTAATTGGCAATTGCTTTTACTTTATTGGGATTGGTTTCTATACCTTTATCGGATATAACAAAGCCTAAAAATTCTACTTTGGTTTTTAAATAAATCACACTTATCTAACTGACATTTTATATTAGCTGAGTTTAGAGTTTTAAATATTTGGTCAAGATTTTCGCAATGTGTTAGCTCATCTTTGCTAAAGACTATTATGTCATCGATATAAATGTAGCAAATTTTGCCTATGTGTTCTCTAAGAATATCGTCGAGAGCGCGTTGAAAAATAGACGGGGCATTTTTTAATCCGAATGGGAGACGCATGAATTCGTATTTACCGTTATTAACTGAAAATGCTGTTTTCTCAATGTCACTATCTTTTAAAAGAATTTGATGGAATCCACTTTTTAAATCTAGTACCGAAAATATTTTATTGTTACCTAGTTGAGCTAACACTCCATTAATGTCAGGTATAGGGTATCTGTCTGATATTGTTACGCTATTTAGTTTTCTATAGTCTATTACCATTCTGTATTTTTTTATATTTGACGAATCTAATTTCTTTGGTACAATCCACACGGGTGAATTGTAGGGTGATCGAGGTGGGCGTATTATGTTGTTGTCTAATAGTTCAATTATTTGTTTATCGACTTCGTTCTTAAGAGACATTGGGTACTGATAAAATTTTGAATACACCGGTGTATCTGTATTTGTACGTATTTCCGCTTTAACGTTAGTAGTGTAAGTTAATTTCTCGTTTGGTTCGGCAAACAGATTAGGGTACTTTTTTAGTAAACCTTTTAATTCTATTTTTTGATTAGGCGAAAGGTGATCTAGATTAGGTATTATTACATTAATTTGCTCGAATTTTTCCTCTTTTAACGGAATGATTTTGCCACTTTTTAAGTACATTAAATTTTTTCCCGTGTCTATAATGGCTCCTAGCTCTTTTAGGCTATCGTTTCCTAATATCGCGTCAAAAGTTTTAAGAGTAGGTAATAAGAAAAATTTGACTATTGCGTTGGGGTCATCAAATAGGTAAGCCATCTTATGATGAGTTATCTGAATGTTGCCTCCTACTGAGACAGCGTCAAAAGTTTGTTCATTGGGTTTTGGGTTGGAAACTAACTGTGGTTTAATATAATTTCTATTCGAGCCTGTGTCTATTAGAATTTTCAGAATTTTCCCATTCCTCAGCTTGCATTCATAATATGGAAGTGAGGAATTTGTTATTCTAAAAAATTAACATAAGTATAGTCATACTGGTAATTCTCATTGTTGTCGTTGATTATCTCAGAGTATTCAGTTAAAGATTGTTCAAAGTCTGCTTGTTCCTCTTGATTTGCGACTGTTTGTACGTACGCTGACATTTCTGATTCCTCTGTCTCTTTTTGTTCGTCAGTATTAGAAGTTGTGTCTGTCTGGGAGGTTTCGATATTAAAATGCCGCTGTTTTTTGGTCACATCATTTTGGGTTGCAAGTGGCATAGACGGTCTTTTCCCTGCTTCTCCTGGATTTGGTCTGTTCATGTAATTAATTTGTCTTGTATGAAGACTTCGGTCTACGTCCATAGGCTCTGGCCGTGGTTGTGGCTTAGCTGCGAATGGTCGAGGTGGTGGCATGTATTGAGTTCGAGCTGCAATGGGAATCGGTCCTACGTTTGGTAAGATTGGTTTTGGGTAGTACTGTCCAAAATTAATGTTGTTTTGGCGAGGAAAGATGAGCGGGGCTGGTTGTGGAGCCATGCTTGGTTGTGAAAATGGCCTGGCTTGAAAGTTCGGGTTGCTAATAATTGGGAGCTGCCTCTGAATTGGTGGAGGTCTTAGTGGAGGCTGAGATGCCTGCCGGAAGTTAGTTGATTGCGCTCTATTGTTGGCATGGTTGGACCTGAAAGCTTGATTTTCTAATTTCAAGCAGAGATGTAAGGCTGTGGGTAAATCGGTGGGTTCTTTCATACCCAATAATCGTGACAAGTCTCCCCGTAGTCCTCTAATAAAAGTGTCCAAAGCTTTGTCCCTATATAATTTGGTCATTAGTTGCTGTGACTCAATGTTTAAGTCCATGCAACTAATTCTATTCAATATCAGAGATAGGTGTTTATAGACATTTTGGTGGAAGTCTTCTACAGATTGATTGGGACCTTGTATTATTGTAGTCATCTGATACTCTAAAGTACTCAAATCTCTTTTATCAGCGAAATGTAGGGTAAGGCATTTAGATATTGCAGTCCAGTTAAGGGGAACGCTGTAAGCTTCTAAAGCAATATCGGCATTGCCAGTGATTTTATTGCGAATTGTGTGCAATATGCCAAAATATTTAGATGTGCCTTTAATGTGCCCGTATGTTCCTAGAATCCTATCTACACCCTTTTTCCAGGAGCCGAACTCTGCTGGATTGCCTGAAAATTCGCGTAGTCCCTTTACTATGTCTGGAACCTTATCTAAGTCATCCAAATTTCTTTGGTGTTCGGGGTTGATACTCTGATTTTCTGCGTTAGTGAAGTCGAATGAGTTTGTTTGGGCTTGCTGTAACAGAACAGGCAATTGTTCTGTTATAATCTGCCTAATAGTTTGTGCTACGTCGTTGTTTTGTGCCATGTCTCTGTGTTGTTGGAAAGCTACTTGCCTTCTGCTAGTTTCTACTGTATCAAATATTGCGGGTCTAATAAGATTATTCGGGTTTGACATTGATTTGAAAAGTTAACTTATTTTAAAATTTTACTCTGTAGATTATAAAATTTATACTAAACTTTGTATGGGCAAGTGTCGAATAAAATAATTGGTCTTGAAGAGTTGAAAATTATATTAAACTTATCACTTATCGAAATTGAAATTGTAATTAATGCTTATTAAATAATTTTGGTTGTCCTATTTAGTTGGTGCAAGCAATTATTTTTGTATGAATATTTCGTGTGTGAATCGTATTTAAAGAAATTGCATGTGTGATTTTATTCAGTATTATTTAGATTTAATTTATTGGGTTTGTTTTAGATTGTGTGAAAACCAGTGGCTGGTTTTACCCTTCTACCTTGGAGGGTCCTTTGATTTCGGAATCGCAAGATTGGGTTTAATTTATACTGCACTAATAAATGCACTTTTTATTTGGTGCAATGCAGTGTGGTTTTAATTATCGCTTTACGCAGTTTGATGTAATTTATTAAAGCACACTTTGAATAATTGCAATTTCGTTAAATATTTTTCACTTCACTATTACTTAATTTATTATTTAAATTTTGTTTCAAATAGTTAATAATTTTGTTATTTTAAAACTTTTCTTTTAGCTTATTGAATTTTAATTGTGTTTTCACTTTTCTTTCGTTTTAGGTAAGTTTAATTTTGCACTTATTCACTAGCTTACATTATTGAGATTGATGTGGTCACTCCTCCCGTTGATCCGGATGTGTTCCTGTTTGCTGTTGCTACTTGGGATCCTGCGATCACTCCAATAGAGGTTGTCCTGCGGGCTGACCTGACAAGACTTGCGATCCACCGATGGGGTTTTGCTGCACCAGATCCGTCTTAAGGGATGAGTCCTCTGGTAACAGCGGGCCAGTGAGTTGGGATGGGAAATTAATCCTCAAGTCTTAACTTAATGAGACTGTATCCGTTTTCACTGGTCCCTGTTCGGGCGCCAGTTAATGTTTCAAATACTAAAATTTGGTTTATTTAAACTCCACAGTAGTGGTTCTTTATTCAAGGTTCGATTTTAGACTAATTTTACAATTGTTAGGCTGTCCCTACGTTAGCTGTGACTTTGGGCCGCGCTGCTGGCAGAGGTTCGACAGAGGTTCGGCAGGGCTGCGCTGACCAATAAGATTTAGGCATCGAATTGCAGCGTTAGCAATTTGAAGCCGCTGATGTTGCGGGTGGATGTTAAGTCGGCGGATGTTGGGTTATTGAAATTAAATTGTGTCACAAAATTGCGACACTTCTTTGGTGGCATTTACTTTGGGTTGTATCGTATTGCATTCACTTATGTTTGGGTTATTTAGTTCCGTTAATAGTTTTGTTATTTAACTGTTATACTAAATTTTTTACTCATGCCCTTCCCACATTTTCCAATTCCCTTTTAACTCAATGTCTCACTCATTCAGTCACAATTTGGAGTGAGAGACCATATGCTGCTTTGACTGTAGTCATGCAGACGTCTAATATGTACCTCCAGAATCTAATTATAATATTAATTCAATTTACTTATTTACTGATCATCATATTGTTCTTGGCGAATTTATTCTTCCAAACGTCTACTGGCTTCAGTGTAGTGACTTGTGTGCTATGATTTCAAAAACTCAGAAAGATTTTATTGATCTTAGGATAGGAATATCTTTTTCTGAAGATGCTTACCATTCTCCTCTGCAGGTGAGTTGCGTTCAGAAGTCCATTTATGTTTTTTGAGAACAAATAAGCTAACGCAGACGTGTTTATATTTCTAAAAAGATCCTTTACAATTTTTTTATTTTTTGTACTAGATCTTCTTATAGATCTCCGGAGTTTATTAGAAAGCTTTTCCCCTTTTGTGAAAAAAGATTCTTCATCAGGTGACCTTATGTAATTTATTTAATCTTAGTATGCTTCATTGATGTGATGTCCACTCAATTAATTATTTATTTACTAGTTCATTCTTCATTGAAATTCGTTTACTAATCGTCGTTTACCCTACAATTTATCAAGATATTAAAGATCTTAAACTTCTCGTGCCTAATAATAAGAACGACACTTGCTTCAATTTTAAAATATTTTTTATGAATACTCGTCGGACCTAGTCTTCAGGGAGAATCAAATGCAATAATGTTTAAGATGAGCGGTTATGCCCTTCTTACAAAATATCCCACGTAAAAATTTGTTACGTACAAATTTTATAAAAAAATATATTTTTTATTTCAAACGTTTTCCAATTATAATATTTGGTGATAATCCGTTATGCTAATCCACTTTTACAAGTCACTTTACTTTTACAGATTAATTCTAATAACCATTCTCGCTTGTCGCCCAATGAAGACTGATCTTTTGATTCTTCATCGGAGCCCAATCAACCTCGGCCAGAGTATTTTCTTTTTGGAGAAATGTTCTCTTAGGAGACGCTCTAGAAACTTCGTTAGGAAGAGAGACAAAGGCTTTGAAATCTTTCCATTGCGTTGTGAAATTCAATTATGGTGACCATTGCAGTTTGATTGATACGCAATAAGTTTGGTCCCCAATACGCAATATGTTTGGTCTCCAAGAGGAAGCTGTGTTTACGTTAAGTTTGGTTTATTTACAGGCCGGCGAAGTGCGCCTTTGGGATCCAAAGCAATCAATCGTTGAGATTGGATTTTGAAGAATTGTTTATAATTTGGGTAAGGGCCCCTGAATCATGGGTTGGATAACTTGCATACTACATCTCCCTCCTTTTGAAAATAACGTAATTTTATGAAGTTATTTTATAAGATTTTACTAAAAAGATTAATTAAATTTTTTTTTTTTATTAAGGAAAGATTAATTACAAATTAAAGAAGTATTTTTGTCTTAGCATTGTCATACTAATTACAATTATGAAATAAACATTTTTAAGTAAGAGCTCATAAATGATTCGAATGTGTGTATTTTTATAAACAAAAAAAAAATGTTTTTTTCCAGTAATATTTTTATGCCTATGTATGATCATACTATAAATATTTATGAAACGAGAATTTTTAATATGTCTTTATGAACAATTTGCTTTTTATTTTTGTTATTAGATATTATAATGTTGCCATTTTCACCTATTTCCGTTACTTTATACGGACCTGTATATTTAGATTCTAACTTATTACCTGTTTCGTTTTTTAATAAAACTTTATCTCCTACTGATATATCTAAGTTTCTTCTTCTTCTCTTCTTTCTATCATAACTCTATCTCTTTTCTCTAGCTACTTCTAATCTATATTTACTTTCCTTAGCATAATCATCTACATATATTATATATTATATAAGTTATGCAACTCATGGTTGCTGGGTGCCGTGACGAGCTCTCGTCACAGTATAGCTCACCTAGTCACTAGCAGAAGCATTCTGGAATCTTTGTCGAATGTCGCCTTGTACTCCCCAGGATTCTCCGAAGTCAAATAACAGCGGTGATTTAAAGAACGTTATAATCTTTATTAGTCAAACTTAAGGGATTACAAGAAGAGTTGGGATATCGGCAAGCGTATCGATCTGGTGTCCGCAGAAGACTGATTTCTGGCCTTGGTGCTGGCTATCACTAGCCCTCCGGTTCCCTTGCTGAGTGCAGCGTTCTGCCGCCAGCGTAGGGAGGGGTCGACCCCGCGAAGTTGCTGGGTAAGTGGCCGAAACGTAAGCCGCGCTATGTCAGCGGCTGTGGGCAAGTGCCCGAAATGTATATTACGCTACGTCAGCGGTCGCTTGCCCAATATCCGGCGGCTGCGCTGCTCCCAGCAACAAAGTGTTGGTTGCGGACGCAGCACATTGTAGCCAGCGCGGCTGTCGAATGCGTCGTCAAGTTGGTGGGCAAGGCGGGGGGCGAAGTCAGCGTTCTGACGTCCGGCGGTTCATTGGATACTCTGTTGTGTTGATGGATGAGGGAGGGGGCGAAGTCAGCGTTCTCACGGAATGCACTTAGGAGTGGTTGACCGTCAAGTGGCGCAGCGGGAGTTGGGTGATCGTCAGGCGAGCGCGTGTGAGGCAGGCTGGTGGGAGGGGGTAAGGCAAAGGGTGCGGGAAGAGGGTTCATAACTCCTCCCACCTCAAGATCTGCGTCCCGCAGATTATTGGGCTTTGGGTGCCCTGTTAGCTTCTTGTACCTCCAGGTCCAATGTGCCGTCTCTTATGATCGGGATTCTCTTGGTCGATGTTAGCTTCCTCCATATGGTGTATAGGGCCACTCCGATAACCAAGGCGACCAATGCTTCCACCAGGAAGGAGAAGGAGACCTTCTCGGACATACCGGAGAGTCTCTTCAGGTTCTCCATATTAAAGGCGTTGACGTAGTGCAGTGAAGGCGCGTATCCCGTGGCAGTTATAGAAGTGAGTACTGCCGGCATGACTGTAAAGTGCGTCGAGGAGTAGCTCGTGTAAGTTCTTCAGGCCACACTGATCGTCTCATTTGCGAACTGGACTATGTAAGTTCCGGCCAATTGGTGGGTCCTGGATCCGGCTTCCATCGTCCCGTTAAAATTAGACAGGAACATTGTCCCATCTTCGACCAGTTCTATGCGCGCCTCGTTGTTCCTGAGAAGTTCGCATTTAGCCTGACCGCCCTTTAACAGCTTGGGGATGCATCCGTCCTCGTCTAGCTTCAGAAGACTTTTCTCCGGGCAAAGAGTCGTGTTCCCCATGGAGAGGCAGTCGTCTACTACGGCGTAGGTCTCTTCGGTGGTTACGGCGACTTTGTCATGTTTGACCATGACTTGTTTCCCTCCATGCGTTGCCGGAAGAAGAAGAAGAAGGCGGTAGTCCTTGGGGGCGACCTTGGGCATAGACAAAATGTATAGCAGCGCCGTTCCATTTGTTAGCACAGACGGGCGGGAAAATTCCAGTGCTTCTACTGTATTCTGGTACGGCAAGTTCCTGACCTCGGTCAAAATTGTTTGTACCTCCCCGTGGTCAAGTAAGCGGGAGTTTACAATTCCTGTCTTAGCCAGTTGGCAAGCTTGGGTCAGCTCGCCGACCTGGCTATCGATGATCAAGGCCTTGTGCAGTAGCGTCGTTGCCGTGTGTACATCTCCATCGATGGCATTGACCCTCGCAGCTAGTTCGTTCAATTGTCTCAGGGATTCATGTGAGGTGTCGAACAGGCCAGCGTTTATCCTTACTTGCTGGGCGGCCGTTTTCCTGCGCACGAAGTATGGCGTCCCAATCCGATGCGTCCGGAGAACCCGCAATCCACTTCCATGCGGACCCAATCCAGTCCAGTGAACGCCGTCCGCGCCGCGTTCCCATCAGTCTTGACAGGCCTTCCCGCGATTCTTCCAGGTAGTGTGTTACCAGCGCTTCAATCCTGGGATCCATTAGTAGCTTAGCCTCGCGTTGAACCTCCTGAACCAGTGCCTCGAGCCTTGCCAAGTCGATTACATGCGCCAGTTTGAATTGACCGTTGACCCGCCAAACTGTGCCTTCCTGCAGCGGCACAACCGGAGCTTCATACTTGAAAATGTCCGCAGCTCCCACCATTTGGGCCACGACGATGTTTGCAATTAAAAAGATGTAGCTTGCAGGTTTAAAAAAAAAATTTTGTAGGGGTAGGTGTTTGATTCCTTATTGTGTGTTATGTGTTTAGTGTTATGTGTAGTAAAGGAAGGGCACAGGGTGTGTGAGTGTAAAGAAGGTTTGTGAAACACACATGTAGTGTCCAGCGCTTTTTTATTTTTATCTCTTTATTTTTTATTATTATTATTATTTTTATTTTTTTCTTCTTTTTTTTGTTTATTTCCGCAAATCGGACTTATGAAAAATTTTGCCTGTCTTGGTTTTAACTGTTACGTTCCTATCCTCTGCAACCTCTTCGGCCCTGAAACGCGGCTTTTCTTTGGTCTTAATTTGTTTATTTGCGACAAATACCCTGTCTCCTTGATCGTAAGACACGGGTTCAGAACGGGTCTTATTATGGACCGCTTCTGCCTATACTCTATTAGGCCTCTGACATCCTCTAGGACCATTGTCCTGAAGTTAGTCAGACCCTGATAGTTGATCCTGGCCATCTGAGGGAAATAAAATTTCTCCAAAATTTGCAGGCGCACCTCCTTAGCACCCCTATGAGCTCTGCGATGTTCTTTTTCAATAACTTCGCAGACCTCCTCGGGATCCGACAAATCTGTCACTAACCTTTGCGTTATTCGTATTTTGAACGAGGCAAAATTCTCTAAGCATTGATGTTGGAATGATGACAGGTAAGTTTCCGGGATCTTTTAGCAAGAAGGGGAAATTTTTATCCCAGGGGATATAACCATGCAGTTGTTTTTCCTGTCTACTAAGGCATTTAGATCTTTGAGTGTGTCGTCCCCTATGATACCATCGAAGGTATTCAGTCCGGGGAGGACAAAGAAGGTAAGGGTCAAGTTGTTTCCTAATTTCTTAAAAAACTTCCCGGCTAAGCAGCGCGTTTTTGTAACAGAGCCCGTAACCGATTAAACGCGGAAGGGAATAGGAAGGACAGTCGACCCGGCGGCGATTCTGGGGCTGATTAAATTTTTGTTTGCGCCGGTATCGATCAGAAATTGTAATTTAGCCCCATCTTTCCCTTCGTATTCTAAATATGGGACGCTGGAGAGGCCTCGGTCGTAAAATTTGGGCCTTCAGTTCCCATTTCAGGGTCGTCCCTCTCTTCCACAGCCTCCTGGCGAGGCATCCTAGCGTCTTCAGCACCGAGCTGATCGTAGTAGCGGTCAGCTGGAAGGACCTCGCCATGCTCAACAGGAATTGTAATAGAAGGGTCGGGTATGGGCTCCATGTGGTATAGTTTTGTTGCCCTTTGGAACGGGTTCTGGTATTCGTTCGATGTTCGCTTTATTCCAGAACCCTCATTCTGGGGGGACCTATAGTCTGAGCGGTGGGATTGGCCCGACCGGTTCGACTCCATTTTTATGGCTGGCCTCGGGCCCTGGAAGCGGTTGTTGTTTTGGGGCCCACCATATCCCGAGCCTGGTGAAGGTCTACCGTTTCCCTGATAGGGGGAAGAAAAGCGAGGAGCGTTTGGCGGCCGGTAGAACCGGGTATTTGGTACAAAACTCGCCGGCGCGGAGGACTGGGTAAAGTGACCCCCTCTTGGGGCAACAGCCTGTAACTCCTTGCAAAAGAAGTATGCTTCTTGTAAATCTTTTGGTCTGCGCATGACCAGTAGCCTCGAGGCATCATTGCCGACTCCCCGGATAAAGACGTCAAGAGCCTTGTCCCTCGAGTGTTCTGAGAGGGCCCTAACTGCCTCCATTGGATAACCCATAGCCTTCAATCCGTTGAGGATAAGGGAAAGGTGCTTATTCACCTCCAAATAATACTCCTCTAGAGTTTTGTTCCCCTGGGTCAGTTGGCCAAGCTGATATTCTAGCGTACGCACATCGCGCTTGTCCGCGTAGTGCAGTGCCAGAACTCTCTTGATTTCCGGCCATTTTCGTCGTTTTGAACCCCATAAGAGTCAAGAGCTTCCTCAGCCTCGCCTCTTATTTTTGCCTAATGTGACAGACTATGGCGCGGAACAGAGGTCTCCCTTTGATAACCTCGTAATCGTTTAGAATTGCCTGCGCACGGTTAACCCAAGAAACGTATCTCTCGGCTTGACCTTCGAATGTTTGAAGTTCCTTAACGCAATCTGGAAGCGTAAAGACTTCCTTCAATTCGTATTCATTGCGCGCACGCGCCAATGGCACTGGAGGCGTGACCACCGGATTACGACTTTCGTTTTCGGTCTCTAGCGTACTGAGCCTACCATTTATCTTTCTCATATCATCCTGTAACCCGGTCAACTGAGCAAGGAGCGCGTTAAGGGATTCTTTAATTTCTTCCATTACTATGAGCGTGGGGGTATCGGAAGCGGATAGGATCGGACAGGCCAAGACCAAGAATTGGGTTTTTTTTTTTTTTTCTTGTTTTTATTTATTTATTTCCTATGTTAGGATTTAGATTTATATTTTTTACTTTAGAAAAGCGTAACTTGGATGTCTATATGGTTTCACTCACCCTTGACAATTGATGTATGCGTGTTGAGCTTCGTGTTCTTGTATGTTATATTCTTCTTAGAATCTGAGGAAAGATAAAGATTTTTTTCTTTTTAGAAAATTAAAATAGTAATTGTGGACAATGGTTTATTATATTTTATATTTGTTTAAGTTTCATGCCTTTTTTTCTTTTTCCTCTTTTTTCTTTTGTGGTTTCTTTTTTTTGTGGTTTCGGTTTTTTTTCTTTTTGTGGTTTCGGTTTTCGGACAGTGACGAGTGAATTTTAGTGAACTGGGTGCGGTGGTCCGTATTCTTCCTTTTTGGCCTTGGCCTACTAATGGTACGGTTGCCACACAATCTACTGGGCAGCTTTCTCGGGTGCTTCCACACCACTCAGCCTCTCCAGCAGATTACCACATATTTTAGTTAGAGTTTGTGATTATTTTATCTCTTAATTTTATTTATTCCTTTTTTCTTCGGCATTATGTACATTCCACTCGCGAATAGGTTACAGCGAGTGCAAGCAAATCGCCGCAGGCGACGCTTTTTGAAGACGCTTTTGCGCCCGCGTATATCACTCCTGGATGGAGACAGTATTAACGCTGTGGCGGGTGGTCTTTTCATTTTCTTATATACGACTTTTTTGCGCCCGTGAAGAATGTTGTTCCCGCTACAGACTGTAGGGGCATTCCCACCGCGGCGGGTGGTCGTTTTTAACGTTTGATTGTTCACTGTCACATCACGTCACTGTCACTCTAATTTTTCTAATTTTTCCACATTTCAACTTATTCTTTTTTTGTTTTAGTTTCACTTCATTTCATTTCATTTCGTTTGTTTTATTTTTTGTTTTTTATTTTTTTGTTTGTTTCATTTGTTTTTTTTGTTCGGGCGCCAGTTATGCAACTCATGGTTGCTGGGTGCCGTGACGAGCTCTCGTCACAGTATAGCTCACCTAGTCACTAGCAGAAGCATTCTGGAATCTTTGTCGAATGTCGCCTTGTACTCCCCAGGATTCTCCGAAGTCAAATAGCAGCGGTGATTTAAAGAACGTTATAATCTTTATTAGTCAAACTTAAGGGATTACAAGAAGAGTTGGGATATCGGCAAGCGTATCGATCTGGTGTCCGCAGAAGACTGATTTCTGGCCTTGGTGCTGGCTATCACTAGCCCTCCGGTTCCCTTGCTGAGTGCAGCGTTCTGCCGCCAGCGTAGGGAGGGGGTCGAGCCCGCGAAGTTGCTGGGTAAGTGGCCGAAACGTAAGCCGCGCTATGTCAGCGGCTGTGGGCAAGTGCCCGAAATGTGTATTACGCTACGTCAGCGGTCGCTTGCCCAATATCCGGCGGCTGCGCTGCTCCCAGCAACAAAGTGTTGGTTGCGGACGCAGCACATTGTAGCCAGCGCGGCTGTCGAATGCGTCGTCAAGTTGGTGGGCAAGGCGGGGGGCGAAGTCAGCGTTCTGACGTCCGGCGGTTCATTGGATACTCTGTTGTGTTGATGGATGAGGGAGGGGGCGAAGTCAGCGTTCTCACGGAATGCACTTAGGAGTGGTTGACCGTCAAGTGGCGCAGCGGGAGTTGGGTGATCGTCAGGCGAGCGCGTGTGAGGCAGGCTGGTGGGAGGGGGTAAGGCAAAGGGTGCGGGAAGAGGGTTCATAACTTATATTATATATTATTTATGCTATTAAAATGTTTTGGTAAATTATTTCTTTTACCGAAGACAAGTTCATATGGACAATAGTTATGTGCCATTGATGGGGATGTGTTGAAACAGTATACGAAATATTGAAGCCATACGTCCCAATCAGTTTTATCAACTGCTATGTATGAAACGTATATATTCATTGAAAGTTCGGAGACTTCTTTCGACTGTTCCAACTATCTGGAGATGGTGTGCAGCTGTTGTTATATTTTTTATTTTAAGATATTTGCACAAGTCATTTATAACTGAATTCTTATATTCTGTTCCCATGTCCGTAATGAACGTCTTCATTGGACCGTACTTTAGAATAAAAGATTCATAAATAGCTTTAGCGACAGTATTTGCGCTTTTGTTTGCGACTGGTATGGCAACTAGATATTTAGTTAAATCACATATTAGTGTGATTGCATATTCATTGCCATTTTTTGATTTTGGTAGCGGACCAATAGTGTCCACTATCATCCTGCCGAAAGCTTTTATTGGAGTTTCTGTTATTGTTAAGGGAGTTGTTGAATTTCTTGTCACTTTTGATTTTTGGCATTTCTGACATTTTCTAATGTACTCATTTATAGAGTATGTCCTTAGACATACCTTTCCAGTAATAATATCTTTTGACCTTGGCCAAGGTTTTTGTGATGCCGGTGTGACCTCCTTGTATTGGATCGTCATGAAATGTAGACAATATAGCTTCTTTTTCTTTTAATTATTATATTAGGGTCACCGGGTTGAGTGGCGCTACTCTCAATGAATTTATTGTTTTATTGACCATTATTTAAAATTATCAATTGAAACATGTTCAAAGATATTTTTCCACGGTGCCACTTTGAGTTGGCTGATTTTATTTATACCGGCTTGCATTTCAAGCCTTTGGAAAAATTGACCTAAGTCGAGGATTCCATTAGTATATAAGTCGCTAACATCATGTCTTGAAATAATTTTCTTACCATGTTTAAAAAAACATAGCATATTTTTTATGTGCAAGGTCACTACTTTACGTACTTCATCATTTTTGATGACTTCATAAACGTTGGGCTTCGAAGCTTTTTCTATAGATTGCTTAGGCAATTCTATTTCGTTATCTCCTGCGCAGGATTTTTGTCTACTTTGATATCTTGTAGTGACTTTCTTTATATTTCTCGTTATTTCTTGTAGTTCTTTGATAATTATTCTTGATAACGCATCAGCTACATAGTTATCTTTCCCCTTTAGGTACTCAACTGTAAAATTATACTCCTCTAAGTCAAGTCTCATACTAGTTAGTTTAGAGCTCGGATTTATCATAGATAACAGGTAGGTAAGTGGTCTGTTTTGACAGAGAAATGTCTACCATAAATATATGGTCTGAAATCAGTTATTGCCCAATGAATTGTTGCCAATTCTTGTTCTGTTGTGCTTCTGTTACTTTCACCCTTGGTAAACGCTCTTGATGCAACTGGAAGTTGAAGTCCATTTTTGTGTTGAGTTAACACTGCTCACCAAGCTTGCTTACTTGCATCAGTAATTATGCAAAATTCTTTGCTGAAATTTGGGTATTGTAATAAATTGCGATTAACTAGTGCCGATTTGAGATCTTCGAAGGCATGTTGGCATTCAGCTGTCCATTCGAATTGTACACCTTTTTTACATAATCTTGTCATATGACGAGAATATTCGGCAAAATTTTGGATAAAACGTCTATAGTAATTGCAAAATGCAACATATCGTCTAGCACTGTCCGCATCATGTGAGACTGGATCATTTCTGATGACGTCATATTTTTTGTCATCTGGCAAGATTCCTTGATCTGTGCATTTGTGTCCCAAAAATGTGACTTCATTCATGAAAAATGAACATTTTTCTGGATGTAGCTTTAGGTTATATTTCCTAAATTTGGTGCTATTTTTAGACCGCATGGTAATCGAGTGAAGCGATATGAGCCATTGCTTGTTGAAAAATACGTTATATCTCTAACTTTCTTCGAGTTCAATTTGATGAAAACCTGACATTAAGTCTAGGCATGAAAAATATTTTGCTCTACCTAGTTGATCTAAAATATCATCTATTCTAGGCAGTAGGAATTTATCGGACAACAGTTTTTTATTAATCTGACGATAGTCAATTACTAATCGCCATTTTTTCTTGTCAGAACCGGGAAGAGATTTCTTCGGAACTAACTAAAGTGGGCTGTTATATGGTGACACAGACGGTTCTACTATTTTGTTATCAATTAATTTTTGTACCTTTGCTTGGATTTCGTCAAGCTGACTGTGAGGATTTCTATAATTTTTAATATATACTGGCTCATCATCTGTTAATCTTAGCTTTTGTTTGTAGAAACAAAACTATATTTTGTGCATAAATCTATTAGTGTGGATTTGAATTGGGGTGGACAACTTTTTGATAATTGAGATATGACAGTTTTTTCTCTTGCTTGATAGTTGCTTTGGACTATTTCATAGTTCGAAAGTGATTCATATTTTAAATCTTTTATATTGACTATCTGATCTTTACCAGTTGTATTTAGTAATCGGACAAATGCATTTTAAATAAATGCCGTTTTGAATTTCGTGATTAGGTATTAAAACACTATCTTTATTTGAGGATATTTGTATTTTTCGGACAACCTGGGATCTTGCTGGTAAAATTTTTGAGTTATTACTAGAACTGTATGTTATTGGAACATAAATTGGGAAATTCAAATCATTTGGTCTCATCTTAAGCCATTTTCTGTTTGATTTAAATTTAATTGGCAATTGAAGTTATTTCTTGTAGTTCTTTGATAATTATTCTTGATAACGCATCAGCTACATAGTTATCTTTCCCCTTTAGGTACTCAACTGTAAAATTATACTCCTCTAAGTCAAGTCTCATACTAGTTAGTTTAGAGCTCGGATTTATCATAGATAACAGGTAGGTAAGTGGTCTGTTTTGACAGAGAAATGTCTACCATAAATATATGGTCTGAAATTAGTTATTGCCCAATGAATTGTTGCCAATTCTTGTTCTGTTGTGCTTCTGTTACTTTCACCCTTGGTAAACGCTCTTGATGCAACTGGAAGTTGAAGTCCATTTTTGTGTTGAGTTAACACTGCTCACCAAGCTTGCTTACTTGCATCAGTAATTATGCAAAATTCTTTGCTGAAATTTGGGTATTGTAATAAATTGCGATTAACTAGTGCCGATTTGAGATCTTCGAAGGCATGTTGGCATTCAGCTGTCCATTCGAATTGTACACCTTTTTTACATAATCTTGTCCTATGACGAGAATATTCGGCAAAATTTTGGATAAAACGTCTATAGTAATTGCAAAATGCAACATATCGTCTAGCACTGTCCGCATCATGTGAGACTGGATCATTTCTGATGACGTCATATTTTTTGTCATCTGGCAAGATTCCTTGATCTGTGCATTTGTGTCCCAAAAATGTGACTTCATTCATGAAAAATGAACATTTTTCTGGATGTAGCTTTAGGTTATATTTCCTAAATTTGGTGCTATTTTTAGACCGCATGGTAATCGAGTGAAGCGATATGAGCCATTGCTTGTTGAAAAATACGTTATATCTCTAACTTTCTTCGAGTTCAATTTGATGAAAACCTGACATTAAGTCTAGGCATGAAAAATATTTTGCTCTACCTAGTTGATCTAAAATATCATCTATTCTAGGCAGTAGGAATTTATCGGACAACAGTTTTTTATTAATCTGACGATAGTCAATTACTAATCGCCATTTTTTCTTGTCAGAACCGGGAAGAGATTTCTTCGGAACTAACTAAAGTGGGCTGTTATATGGTGACACAGACGGTTCTACTATTTTGTTATCAATTAATTTTTGTACCTTTGCTTGGATTTCGTCAAGCTGACTGTGAGGATTTCTATAATTTTTAATATATACTGGCTCATCATCTGTTAATCTTAGCTTTTGTTTGTAGAAACAAAACTATATTTTGTGCATAAATCTATTAGTGTGGATTTGAATTGGGGTGGACAACTTTTTGATAATTGAGATATGACAGTATTTTCTCTTGCTTGATAGTTGCTTTGGACTATTTCATAGTTCGAAAGTGATTCATATTTTAAATCTTTTATATTGACTATCTGATCTTTACCAGTTGTATTTAGTAATCGGACAAATGCATTTTAAATAAATGCCGTTTTGAATTTCGTGATTAGGTATTAAAACACTATCTTTATTTGAGGATATTTGTATTTTTCGGACAACCTGGGATCTTGCTGGTAAAATTTTTGAGTTATTACTAGAACTGTATGTTATTGGAACATAAATTGGGAAATTCAAATCATTTGGTCTCATCTTAAGCCATTTTCTGTTTGATTAAAATTTAATTGGCAATTGAAGTTATTTCTTGTAGTTCTTTGATAATTATTCTTGATAACGCATCAGCTACATAGTTATCTTTCCCCTTTAGGTACTCAACTGTAAAATTATACTCCTCTAAGTCAAGTCTCATACTAGTTAGTTTAGAGCTCGGATTTATCATAGAAAACAGGTAGGTAAGTGGTCTGTTTTGACAGAGAAATGTCTACCATAAATATATGGTCTGAAATCAGTTATTGCCCAATGAATTGTTGCTAATTCTTGTTCTGTTGTGCTTCTGTTACTTTCACCCTTGGTAAACGCTCTTGATGCAACTGGAAGTTGAAGTCCATTTTTGTGTTGAGTTAACACTGCTCACCAAGCTTGCTTACTTGCATCAGTAATTATGCAAAATTCTTTGCTGAAATTTGGGTATTGTAATAAATTGCGATTAACTAGTGCCGATTTGAGATCTTCGAAGGCATGTTGGCATTCAGCTGTCCATTCGAATTGTACACCTTTTTTACATAATCTTGTCCTATGACGAGAATATTCGGCAAAATTTTGGATAAAACGTCTATAGTAATTGCAAAATGCAACATATCGTCTAGCACTGTCCGCATCATGTGAGACTGGATCATTTCTGATGACGTCATATTTTTTGTCATCTGGCAAGATTCCTTGATCTGTGCATTTGTGTCCCAAAAATGTGACTTCATTCATGAAAAATGAACATTTTTCTGGATGTAGCTTTAGGTTATATTTCCTAAATTTGGTGCTATTTTTAGACCGCATGGTAATCGAGTGAAGCGATATGAGCCATTGCTTGTTGAAAAAGACGTTATATCTCTAACTTTCTTCGAGTTCAATTTGATGAAAACCTGACATTAAGTCTAGGCATGAAAAATATTTTGCTCTACCTAGTTGATCTAAAATATCATCTATTCTAGGCAGTAGGAATTTATCGGACAACAGTTTTTTATTAATCTGACGATAGTCAATTACTAATCGCCATTTTTTCTTGTCAGAACCGGGAAGAGATTTCTTCGGAACTAACAAAAGTGGGCTGTTATATGGTGACACAGACGGTTCTACTATTTTGTTATCAATTAATTTTTGTACCTTTGCTTGGATTTCGTCAAGCTGACTGTGAGGATTTCTATAATTTTTAATATATACTGGCTCATCATCTGTTAATCTTAGCTTTTGTTTGTAGAAACAAAACTATATTTTGTGCATAAATCTATTAGTGTGGATTTGAATTGGGGTGGACAACTTTTTGATAATTGAGATATGACAGTTTTTTCTCTTGCTTGATAGTTGCTTTGGACTATTTCATAGTTCGAAAGTGATTCATATTTTAAATCTTTTATATTGACTATCTGATCTTTACCAGTTGTATTTAGTAATCGGACAAATGCATTTTAAATAAATGCCGTTTTGAATTTCGTGATTAGGTATTAAAACACTATCTTTATTTGAGGATATTTGTATTTTTCGGACAACCTGGGATCTTGCTGGTAAAATTTTTGAGTTATTACTAGAACTGTAAGTTATTGGAACATAAATTGGGAAATTCAAATCATTTGGTCTCATCTTAAGCCATTTTCTGTTTGATTAAAATTTAATTGGCAATTGAAGTTATTTCTTGTAGTTCTTTGATAATTATTCTTGATAACGCATCAGCTACATAGTTATCTTTCCCCTTTAGGTACTCAACTGTAAAATTATACTCCTCTAAGTCAAGTCTCATACTAGTTAGTTTAGAGCTCGGATTTATCATAGATAACAGGTAGGTAAGTGGTCTGTTTTGACAGAGAAATGTCTACCATAAATATATGGTCTGAAATCAGTTATTGCCCAATGAATTGTTGCCAATTCTTGTTCTGTTGTGCTTCTGTTACTTTCACCCTTGGTAAACGCTCTTGATGCAACTGGAAGTTGAAGTCCATTTTTGTGTTGAGTTAACACTGCTCACCAAGCTTGCTTACTTGCATCAGTAATTATGCAAAATTCTTTGCTGAAATTTGGGTATTGTAATAAATTGCGATTAACTAGTGCCGATTTGAGATCTTCGAAGGCATGTTGGCATTCAGCTGTCCATTCGAATTGTACACCTTTTTTACATAATCTTGTCATATGACGAGAATATTCGGCAAAATTTTGGATAAAACGTCTATAGTAATTGCAAAATGCAACATATCGTCTAGCACTGTCCGCATCATGTGAGACTGGATCATTTCTGATGACGTCATATTTTTTGTCATCTGGCAAGATTCCTTGATCTGTGCATTTGTGTCCCAAAAATGTGACTTCATTCATGAAAAATGAACATTTTTCTGGATGTAGCTTTAGGTTATATTTCCTAAATTTGGTGCTATTTTTAGACCGCATGGTAATCGAGTGAAGCGATATGAGCCATTGCTTGTTGAAAAAGACGTTATATCTATAACTTTCTTCGAGTTCAATTTGATGAAAACCTGACATTAAGTCTAGGCATGAAAAATATTTTGCTCTACCTAGTTGATCTAAAATATCATCTATTCTAGGCAGTGGGAATTTATCGGACAACAGTTTTTTATTAATCTGACGATAGTCAATTACTAATCGCCATTTTTTCTTGTCAGAACCGGGAAGAGATTTCTTCGGAACTAACAAAAGTGGGCTGTTATATGGTGACACAGACGGTTCTACTATTTTGTTATCAATTAATTTTTGTACCTTTGCTTGGATTTCGTCAAGCTGACTGTGAGGATTTCTATAATTTTTAATATATACTGGCCCATCATCTGTTAATCTTAGCTTTTGTTTGTAGAAACAAAACTATATTTTGTGCATAAATCTATTAGTGTTGATTTGAATTGGGGTGGACAACTTTTTGATAATTGAGATATGACAGTTTTTTCTCTTGCTTGATAGTTGCTTTGGACTATTTCATAGTTCGAAAGTGATTCATATTTTAAATCTTTTATATTGACTATCTGATCTTTACCAGTTGTATTTAGTAATCGGACAAATGCATTTTAAATAAATGCCGTTTTGAATTTCGTGGTTAGGTATTAAAACTTTATCTTTATTTGAGGATATTTGTATTTTTCGGACAACCTGGGATCTTGCTGGTAAAATTTTTGAGTTATTACTAGAACTGTATGTTATTGGAACATAAATTGGGAAATTCAAATCATTTGGTCTCATCTTAAGCCATTTTCTGTTTGATTAAAATTTAATTGGCAATTGAAGTTTTTTATGAAATCAATGCCAAATATTCCATCACATGGGATTTAGAAATGTGGATCTACTATATGAAAATCGTGTGGAATTATGTAATTATCTGTCTGTATCTCAATCGAAATTAATCCATTGGATTGAATTAATTCTTGTCCTATTCCTTGGATATTCATTTTATTGTTTTCTTGAATATCATTGAAGATATTAGATTTTTTTTTAAAGGGAAATATCTGCACCTGTGTCTATTAGACAGATAATTTTTTTATTTGTTTCTACATTGACAAAATTAACAAATATGTTTTGGCTAAGATTAATTGTAATTATTTATTGTTGAGTAGCTAAAGGTTGTTCGGAGTTTTCGAAAATATTTTGGGCTACTCTTACATTTCCTCGATTGTTGTTATTTTGGCCTCGGTTCGAGTTGCCAAGGCCTCTAGGGTTTCCTCTATATTGGCCTCTTCCAGCATTATTGTGGTTGTTGTGGTAATGGTAATTGTTACGAGAGTTACCTCTGAAGTTTCCACGAAAATGGCCTCTACCACGCTGTGAGTAATTGTTATTATAAAGAACAGTGTTTGACTGTCCTCCCTTGATCATTCATTGTATTGAAGGTACCAGCTTGCATGATAAGTTTACCCTTATATATTGCGCAGTTATTAGTAATTGCTTTAACTGCGTGCTGAGTTAAATAACTTCTGGCTAACTCCATGGGTAAACCATCGGTTATATATGCACCCTCCAAAGCGTTTGTCAGCTGCTCAACCTCTTTTGTGTATTGGTTGGCAGTTTTGCTACGTTGCTGTAAGTTCATCAGTTTGGCTGACCATACTTCAACAGTTTCGCCCTTGACATTCGATAAATAACTTCTGTAATAGAAGTTTCATTTCCAATTAAATTTCTGGCTACACCCTTTAGCTTTGTTTTTATTATTGAAATAGCTAATTGTTCGTGCTCGCCTTTTATTGACTGAATTATTTCCAATGCATTTATGAAACTTCTTAAATTTTCGGCTTTACTATCAAAAATTGGTATAAGCTTAGATGTGGTATTAATAAAGTCAATATATGTTTGTGCCATTGTGCTATTGTTGCTTGGTTTTTTCTCTGTTATGATGGTTTTTTATTGTATCCAGTAAACCTATTAACGAAGCAGATTCGTCTGACTCTAATGCCTCTTCCTGTGTTGGTAGTATTGTTAAAACCGCGGGAATGGTTAGATCGTTTAGATCCTTCTCCTCGATTTCGGTACTTAAATTGTCTTCCGAGTCGGTCTCTTGCTGGTCTATCGATTCAGGTTTTTCAACTGTCTCGATTTTGTTGTTTAATATTGTTGGGATATCAATTTTCAAATTTTATTTTCCCTTTATTGAAATTAAGTTTGATCGAAATCTGATTAATACCTTTGATACCTCTGACCAGTTCTTAAGTTTTAGGTTTCTCTTATTGTCATGTATTAGTATTCGTGTGTGTTTGTTAACTGTCGTTTCTTGAATTGGCCTGTTTTGCGCTAATGACTTATAAGATTTATCTAACCTATTTTTAATATCTAAAAATATGATACGGATTTCTTTCCATTCCATAATATTAGTCTTTAACTTAAAATTTTCTTATTCATTTTATATATTTTTCAAGTATATTTTATTTTATTCCTTTATTATTGAGAAAAATAGATATATATATTATATATATATTGAGAAATATATGATATAGACTACCGGTGTAGGCGGACCATATATATTATATATTTGTCTCTCCGAGATATATATTATTCTCAGTGATTTCTTTAATAATCACGTAAGGTAATAGTACAAAGGGCTTGTCGGCGTTTCGAATTTGTCGTTATAAGCTTCTTCAAATTCTTTTACGCTTATACTCGCGCGAAACTGGTTGAGTACCTGTATCGATCTAAAAATAAACAGGAGATCTCTTTCTAATGTATCCCTGATTATCGCTAAGTTTCTAAGGAGGTTGTTTGGGTGAAATTTCAGGAGGCTGATATAATTTAATGTCTAGATCGCGGCAAAAGTTTACTCCTCTATTTATAGCTGATAAGAATTTAGTTTTAGTATTGTTAAGTCGCTTGTTTTTCAATTTCTTTACTATTAAGTTTATTGGCGATTCTTTAAAAAAATAAAGGTTTTTAATTAGTTTAGCTTGTAGGAAATTTCTACATTCGACTGCTGTGTTTATTCCAGATTCCATTAAAAGATTGTTAATAGGGGTTTATGGAAATGCTCCTAGGCCTATTCTGATTGCATTATTTAACATAGTTTGTATTCTTTTCAGTTGTGTATGTGCTGCATTGCCATAGATGCAAAGACCATAATCGATTTTAAATATAAATATTGATTTGATGATGGATATTGAAGTGTATGTGTGGCAATTAAATTTATGACTTGAAAGACATCTATCTATATTTAATGATTTCGATAGTGAAAAAGACAGTTCTTCTATATGTTTAGACCAATTATATTTGGTATCAAATGTTAGTCCAAGTATTTTCATGTTTGAAACAGTTGGTATGAGATAGTTGTTTGTTGAAATTTTGCATTGGCAATTACGTTTCCTATAAATGTGTAGGTGCTTGCATTTATTAAGTGAGAGAGATGACCCCGTAGTAGAACACCAATCAATGATTTTTTCGAAAATATGATCTAAGTTTGCTGTGTGTTGACGTTGGTTTTGGTTAAATTTCACGAGAATATGAAAATCGTCTGCGTAGCCTACAAATGTAAGATTTCTTTGAATTTTTATTAAAATTAGCCAGTTTATTATAAACTATAAGAAAAAGAATTACTGATATAGGGGAACCCTGGGGTATCCCGTTGTCTAATGTAAATGAGTAAATGAGTGCGGCATTTGATTTTCCTGTTTTTCATAAAGTTAATAACTAAGAACTAACTAAGAATGTTATGTCCTATGCTCCATTCTTGAAGCTGTGTTATTATAGCATGTATTCCGATCTTATCGAAAGCTTTATTAAAATCAAGTGAAATTATTGAAATGTGTTGCTTGTGTGATAGTGATTCCGTTATGAGATGATCTATGCAAGCTAGATTATCTAAAACGGACCTCCCTCTCTTAAAACCTACTTGGTTTATGTGTATAAGTTTGTTTGTTGTTACAAACCACCATAACCTTTTGGCTATAATTTTGTCTAGTATATTGGCGACACAAGGGTTTAGACTGATTGGTCTATATGAGGTGTTTGATGTTTTTTCTGAGTTTGGTTTGACAATAGGAATTACTAAGCTAGTTTTATATTGTTGTGGAATATGACTATGAAAAATGTTGTTGAAATGTTTAAGTAGGCGTATTTTCACAGCTACCGAGGCATTAGCTATCATTGGATAAGAAATTCTTTCGATTCCAGGTGTGTGACCTTTTAGGCTAGATATTGCGGAGTCTAATTCAGTTTGGGAGATGTCAGATTCGATTTGTTGTGCTGAGCGAGAAGGACATGCTATGTATGGATATGTTTTGCTGTATTTGTTATTAATAAATGAAAATAAGATCATTGGATTGGTTAGACAGTATTATTAAAACTACACCATATAAACAAGGACTGCAAGACCCATATTTGATAGTGATGAACGCCGTGGTATTATAACTTAACTTAAGGCTATAGCACTGGCTGCAAAGGCTTTTGGCTAGGAGGTTTTTAATCGTAGGTAGTTGTGTTTATATAATATAATTCTGAGATAAGTTTTATTTTGTGAAACATTAATAACTTAATATATATTTTTATATTTGTTTTTGTTTTTAAATATGGTGAAGGAGTTTAGTTCATTTAAAAAAGTTAATCATTTTTAATATATTTGAGGTTGTTAGGTTAGTAAGGAGCGTTAGGGGCGGCGTCGTTCTGAAAAACTTACAGCGTTGGTTAGTAAGAAATAGGGATGGGCAGTCTATTAAGATATGTTCTAATGTTATTGTATTGTGTTGACAGTATGTACAAATGTTGTTTATATTATGATTAAAGTAATGTTCGTGGGTAATTTTAGTATGTCCAAGTCTTAGTCTAATAAATTTGGTTTGAATGTTTCTTGGAATTGTATCATGTTGTATATATTTTATATAATGGTTGTGGTTTATATTAGCGTTATTTATATTTTGATACCATCTAGATGTTTGGTTTAATTAATATTTAATATTAAGCAGTCTTGTTTTGATGACGTTGTTTAAGTCCCAGATGTTAAGGTTGTTGGTAAAGATTATAGGAAATTTAGGAGCTAATTTAGCTTGGTAGTCGGCAAGTTCATTTCCCTTTATACCTTTGTGGCCTGGTACCCAATGTAATAATATCTTAGGGTAAAATGACATTAATAAAGTTCCTATTGTGGCAGGGTAGTATGTGACGATTACAATGTTTTCAATGGCCTGGAGTGACGACAGGGAGTCAGAACAAATTACAAATTTACCTGGTTTAGTTTTAATAAGTTGGATAGCTTCGTAAATTGCTATAATTTCAGCAGAATAAATTGAAGAGAAATTTTGAAGTAAGTCTATTTTTAAAGTTTGTTCTTCCGTAGTAATAGAAAAGGAAGTGGAGTGTTGTGTTTTTGAACCATCTGTGTATATAAGTTAACACGCGCAAGCTTAAGTTTGCTGACAACGCTGTTACGCCGGATGCCGTCGTGACAACGTTGCAGCCGAAACCAGAGACTCGCACGCGTAAGCTGCCGGACTGCCCGTTGCAGACGCTGACTCAACATTCAGCCGACTTTCCAGCGGCAGCGGCGGCTTCGTGGTCCGACGGAGTTGGCCCTAAATTTCAGTTTTAATTTTGTTCTCCAATTGTCAAGTACAATGAATAAAAACAAATAAAGTTACTTTGCCGAGATATAATAAATAAATCAAATTAAGATCCTTTACTTAAAATAAACGGTCTTGTTAATTGGCGCCCAAACGGAAAATAACCCAGTTACTCTATTATCTAACCGAAATAACTCTTCGAGCTAACGCAAAGAGTCCCGGTACGGTTCAATAAAGTGAATAACCAAATCAACAAGTGAACAGTTACTCTATTATCTAACTGAAATAACTCTTCGAGCTAACGCAAATCAACAAGTGAACAGTTACTCTATTATCTAACTGAAATAACTCTTCGAGCTAACGCAAAGAGTTGCGGTACGATTCAAAGTGAACAAAAAAAAAACAAAACAAATTTTGTGAAAAAAAACCGCAAAAAAAATATAGTGCAAAAATAGTGCAAAAAATACGCACTCACAATACACGAATACAAAAAATTAAGACCCCCAGCCAAAAGAGCTGAACGAATTAAATCAACAATACGAGCGGCCGGCGGGAAACAGCATATCGCAGCGGCCACCCCACCTCTTGATCGGAGTTAGAATTTCATGTCAAAAAAAATGTAAGTGAGATGTTCATTTTTATTTAAAATAAAGTAAATAAAATACTCATTGCTGTCTAGTGTGAGATTTCAGTGTTTTTTAAAACAAACTTAAGTAAATTTCTGCCTGTTGCAATAGAGTGCTGAAGAACCTCTATAAGCCTAAACAAAAAATTAATTCCGAAACGATTTGAATCTTTTATGTTGTGTCCGGGGAAATACCAAGAAAGGGCGGACGACAGTAGTGGCGACGAACTAATACCCTCATACTTAGAGCGGACTTTAGAGCAATCAAAAAAAATGAATACTGAACAGGTTGCCCGGATGGAGGCAAAGGTGCAGGCAGCCCTTGAGGAACAAGGCCGCTTATTTGAAGAGAGGATAGCCTCACTGACAAACCAGCTTAGTAAGGCTAGAGTTTCTGCACCACAGATAGAAATTTTCCAAGAAATTGAAATAGTGTCAGGGACCCGCTGCGACGAGCCCTTAGATGTAGCAAAATCCATCCCCGAGTTTGACGGAAAGATAGAAAACTACGTTTCGTGGAGGCAAGCCGCTTCCGCAGCCTATAAAATCTTCGAGCCATACAACGGCACCTCAAGACACTACCAGGCAGTAGCTATAATCAGAAACAAAGTAAGGGGACCAGCAGGTGCTGGCCTCATTCAACACAGTGTTGAATTTTAAAGCCATTATTGCTAGGTTAGATTTCACATACGCGGACAAGACACCGGTTCACGTAATCCAACAGCAACTAAGCACGCTTCAGCAGGGCAACTTGCCACTAATACAATATTTCGACGAAGTCGAAAAAAAACTCACACTATTGACAAATAAAACACTAATGACGCACGACCCCGTCGCAGCAGCTATATTAAACGAAAAATTTAGAAACGACGCGCTTCACGTTTTCGTCTCAGGATTAAAAAAATCTTTGAAGTGGGCGGTCTTCCCGGCGCAACCCATAGACCTCCCCTCAGCCTTAGCTCTAGCTCAAAAGGCCGAATCAAGCAACGAAAGAGGCATTTTCGCAGCAAATTTTGCAAAACACCTTGAGGAAAAACCCCAAAAACAAAATTCGCAAAAGTCTCAGAACTGGCGTCAGAACGCCCAACAGGCAAAGGAAGAAAATCCTCAAAACAGGAATCCCTACTTCCAAAAGAACCAAAAAGATAGAAATGACCAGCAAAACCCAAATAGCACAAAACAGCGCTTTAACAACCAAAAGTTCCAGGGGCGAGTCCCCGAGCCAATGGAGGTGGATCCCTCCTCGCGCTATAGGCAACCCGCACAGGGCTACAGGAACAATCATATTTACGTCGATCAGTCCATGAGGACCCAACAAAACCTGAATCATCTACCCCAAGAAGATAGTAGCGGTGACTACGAGTCACGGTCACAGCATGAAACGACACAGGTTGAGGACGATTTGTCCGGAGCCGAAAGCTGTAATTTTTTAGCGGAAGCTCCCTGCTTCCGTTCATAAGACGAACGGTTGCAGGGCGAATTATCAGACTTCTGATATACACAGGGGCCTCAAAAAATTATATAAAACCCCTTCCCGAACTGGCACATTGGGTGTCAGTTGACAGCCCTTTTCAAGTCAAATCAATTCATGGGCACACTAAGATCGAGCAGAAATGCCTCATCCACCTTTTCGATGTAAAGTCCTATTTTTTCATGCTAGAGTCACTTAATGACTTTGATGGCATTATTGGCCTTGACCTCTTAAAACAGGTCAATGCTCAAATAGATCTGACAAACAACGTCATTAAACATGACCATGGGATAGAAAAAATCGAGTTCACCAAATGTCAACAGGTGAACCATATCCAAATTAATGACGCAGATGTCCCTCCTGCTATCAGACTCACTTTTGATAGTATGATAAAAAAAATGGTAAAGGCATTTGCGGACGTTAATGAGTCCCTACCGTACAACATAAATACGGTTGCCACCATACCAACGGATGACGAACCAGTTTACTCAAAACTGTATCCGTATTAGACGTCTGCACGAGTGCACTCAAAATTTTCTGTTAATGAGTACGCACAAGTTTAAGTCGCAATTCGGCGCGCCGAAACCTTTTTAACAGAGATAATTGAGCATTGGCTAGCATTGTTTTTGTTGTATGTGGAATGAGTGAAATTCAAACCAAAGCGGAATGGATAGAATGAGTGGACGCAGTGTAAATGTGTAGAGTTCTCGGAGAAAATTTTGGCATTCTCTTCATTCATAGCTTGCAGAGCAGACGCAGCAGAGCAGAAAATTTTATAATAATAAAAATGCAGAGCTCGGACGAAAGCGTAAGTACTTTAGTAATTGTAAATTGTAAAAAAATATAATATATGTGTAAATAGAATAACAAATTAATAATTAATTATGATTTCAATTGCCTTGAATGGTGGCACATAAACAAAAATATTTTTCCCCAATTATATAAAGCTAGCTGCACCATTTTTTGTATTCCTGCAAGCAGCTCAGCATCTGAAAGAACATTTTCATACGCAAGAAATTTAATTTCGGAAAAAAGGTGCATTATTGCTAACAATTCTAATTCAGTAAACCAAATAATGTTTCTCCATTCTGTTATTGAAAATTAAAATAAATAAAATATATACTTATACATAAAAATTATTTAATGTCTTTCTATTTCTCTATGCCTTGCATGCAAAAGCAAAACGAAAACGAAAAAACAAACACGCAATAAATTTGACGTCGCCAATGCGGCGCACAGTTAACCGCTTCGGTTATTCCGATTACTCCGTCGCGACCACTCATTCGTGCTCTGCCTCTCCGTTCGGTTATACTAAATTTTTTACTCATGCCTTTCCCACATTTGCCAATTCCCTTTTAACTCAATGTCTCACTCATTCAGTCACAATTTTGAGTGAGAGACCATATGCTGCTTTGACTGTAGTCATGCAGACGTCTAATCCGTATCCAAAGGGCGTGTCTGACTTTGTCAATGCAGAAGTTAAACAACTTCTAGCGAACGGCATAATACGACCGTCAAAGTCTCCTTACAATAACCCGATATGGGTCGTCGACAAAAAAAGCATCGACGAAGCGGGTCACAAACAAAAGCGCCTGGTTATTGATTTTAGGAAACTAAATCATAAGACAACCGACGACAAATACCCTATCCCATCCATTTCGACTATATTGTCAAATTTGGGCGAGGCTCAGTATTTTACTACGCTGGACCTCAAGTCAGGGTTTCACCAGATCGAATTGGTTGAAAGAGACAGGAAAAAGACAGCGTTCTCTGTCAACAACGGGAAGTACGAGTTTTGTAGACTCCCCTTCGGGCTAAAAAATGCCCCAAGTATTTTTCAACGAGCCATTGATGATGTGCTTCGCGAACAAATTGGTAGGATATGTTATGTTTACGTCGACGACGTAATAATTTTCTCCAAGTCCAAAGAAGACCACGTCAGAGACATTGAGTGGGTCTTGAAAAACCTTAGGGACGCAGGCATGCGGGTGTCTCAAGAAAAATCCAAGTTTTTCAAGAAAAGCGTGGAATATTTGGGATTTACAGTGTGCAGAGGCGGGATTCAGTCCTCGCCCGATAAAATTAAGGCTATTAAGGACTTTCCCCCACCAAAAACACTATTCGCTCTTAGGTCATTTTTAGGTCTAGCACGCTACTATAGCTGCTTCATAGCGGGCTTTGCCAACATCGCAAGGCCCCTAACAGATATCTTAAAAGGCGAAAATGGCAAAGTAAGTGCCAACTACTCAAGAAAGGTGATAATCGAGTTGTCACCAGAGCAATATGAAGCCTTCGATAGGCTAAAAAACATACTGGCCTCCGAAGATGTAATGTTGTCCTACCCAAATTACAAAAAGCCTTTTGACCTCACAACAGATGCGTCTGGCTACGGACTGGGAGCGGTACTGTCTCAAGACGGCCGCCCGATAACGATGATATCGCGAACACTGCGGGGTAATGAGGTAAATTTTGCCACAAATGAGCGTGAGCTTCTCGCCATCGTATGGGCACTTAAGAACCTCAGAAATTACTTGTATGGTGTTAAGAATCTTAACATTTATACAGACCACCAGCCATTAACCTTTTCGGTATCGGACAAAAACCCGAATGCAAAAATAAAGCGTTGGAAAGCCTTTATTGATGAGCACAACGCGAACATAATTTATAAACCCGGAAAGGAGAATTTGGTAGCAGACGCCCTGTCTCGCCAAAATGTCAATGCACTAGAGGACTCAGTGGACTCGGATGTCGCCACCATCCACAGCGAAGAATCCCTCACGTATACCATTGAAGCCACAGAAAAGCCGGTGAACTGTTTCCGGAACCAAATTATTTTGGAAGAAGGAACAATTCCCCATCAGAAGACGCTTATTTTGTTTAAGACAAAAACTCGTCACATACTACATTTCTCTGACCGCAGCACATTATTGCAAAGCATTAAAGATGCAGTAAACGCTGACGTAGTCAACGCAATTCATTGCGAGCTACCCATACTGGCTTTCATCCAACACGGATTAGTCGCGGCATTCCCTTCCACCACCTTTAGATTTTGCAAGAACTTGGTAACAGATATTGTAAACCCAACGGAACAGAGGGAAATTGCGACAACCGAACATAATCGCGCGCACAGAGCAGCGCAAGAAAATGCGAAACAAATACTTAGGGACTACTTTTTTCCAAAAATGGGTCACTTAACCTCAGAAATAGCTGCAAACTGTAGAATCTGTACTATGAGTAAACATGATCGGCACCCAAGAAAACAGGAAATAGGGAAAACCCCGATACCGTCGTTCGCCGGAAAAATGTTGCATATAGATGTTTACTCCACTGCCGGTAAATATTTTCTAACCTGCATCGATAAGTTTTCCAAGTTTGCAGTAGTACAACCTATACGGTCTCGTGCAATTGTGGATATAAAAGCTCCACTTTTGCAACTTTTGAACATGTTCCCCAAAACAAAGGGAATTTACTGCGACAATGAGAAATCCTTGAACTCAGAAACCATTAAATCAATGCTCAACAATAACTTTGGCATCGTGATTTCAAACGCCCCACCCTTGCATAGTATCTCTAATGGACAAGTCGAGCGGTTCCACGGCACTCTTGGGGATATAGCACGCTCTTATAAGTTGGAAACACAGGTAGAGGACACTGTCGAAAACATTCTCCTTGCAACTATAAAGTACAACAGGTCAATCCATTCGGTGACAAACGAGAGACCCATAGACATAATTCACGCAGCCTCCAAAGATAGTACAGTCCAGATCAAAGAAAAAATCGCGTCAGCTCAGCAAAAGACACTTGACCAAATGAATATAAAAAGAGTCTATAAGTCATATCTGGTAGGCGATCGGGTTTGGATAAAAAACAATAAACGATTAGGAAATAAACTATCACCCCTATTCACAGAAGGCATAGTGGAAGCAGACCTAGGTACGACGGTTCTTATTAAAGGGAGGGTGGTCCATAAGGACAATCTTAAATAGGCTTTTAACGTTTGGAAAATCATTTTTAACTAATTACATTTTTAGGTTATATCTTTTCAGTTTAATAATAGCAACCATGACCTTGACCGAAGCGACATTGAGACTCAACGACTACTCCCACGCGGACTACATACCTATAGTTGACGGAGACGTAACAATCTGGGACGCGTACACTTACTTGGGACACACGACGAACCTGACATCTTTCGAAACTTACATCGACGAGACATGGAAACTAATAGACAAACTACCCAAAGATCATATGAGACAGGTATTGAAAACGGACGTACAGCACATAGCCACCTTAATAACTTCCTTGACCGTTCATCACCGACAAGCACGTAGCATTAACATGATAGGCAGTGCCCTTAAGGCAATTGCAGGAACCCCAGATTTTGATGACTGGGAACAAATAAAATTCAAACAAAATCAGTTAATAGAATCCGAAAGCAGGCAGATAGAGATCAACACTAAATTCCAAACAAGACTCAATGACGTTTCAAGGGCCATCAATAACATTTTGAAACCAGATGCAGAGGTCGAACATTTTTATGCAACTATTTTGGCAAAGAATAGAATGATAATTACTAACCTTGAGGACTTAATCCTTACTGTTACACTCGCAAAAATAAATTTAATCAGCCCCCTTATACTAGACAGCATCGACATTAAAGAATTATTAAATGAACAACTCACCAATATTAGTATAACCGACCTTTTAGAGGTCTCTCATATAAAAGCTTTTCAAAATTCTGAATTATTGTACTTTCTGATCAAATATCCAAAACCTCTGTTAAGCTGTAAAAAAATAGATATTCTTCCTGTCCAGCATAATAACGTAATATTAGATCTAGAAGAGGGTAATACGGTGGCCGACTGCGGAACAAGGACCTACGCTGTACGTGACTGCGCTGCTACTGTGAGCACCACTTTCTGCAGAAGACTACAAAATACTTCATGCGCGCAGCAACTGGTATCTGGAGCCGTCGCACACTGTGCCACACGCCCCGGTCACCTGGCGCCCGTGATAGTAATCGGAGAGGGCATTGCAGTAATAAACAACGCGACCATTAATGTAGTGGACAGCACTGGACACAAACAGATAATCGCGGGAACCTTCCTCGCGACTTACGACGATTACGTCTCACTGAATGACACCCGTTACGTGAACCACCGAGGCATCCTGAAGAAGAAACCTGCTGTATCCACGTCAACCGTGGTCAACGTCACCCTTTTTAGAGAACATCTGAGCCTCCCATTCCTACATGACCTTACCATGAAGAATCTCCGCCATATCGGGGATCTTAGAACAGGATTATCTTCACGATCATATGGCGGCTTGGCACTCATCGCCCTATTCCTACTCCTCCTGGGCACCTGGAAATTGTACCAGCGCAGAATGAGAAAGAAGAAACCCGAAGACGCGTTTCAAACTAGTAGGGGAGGAGTTAACACGCGCAAGCTTAAGTTTGCTGACAACGCTGTTACGCCGGATGCCGTCGTGACAACGTTGCAGCCGAAACCAGAGACACGCACGCGTAAGCTGCCGGACTGCCCGTTGCAGACGCTGACTCAACATTCAGCCGACTTTCCAGCGGCAGCGGCGGCTTCGTGGTCCGACGGAGTTGGCCCTAAATTTCAGTTTTAATTTTGTTCTCCAATTGTCAAGTACAATGAATAAAAACAAATAAAGTTACTTTGCCGAGATATAATAAATAAATCAAATTAAGATCCTTTACTTAAAATAAACGGTCCTGTTAATTTATAAAAGTATGATTGGAAAAATTTTTTTTTTTAAGGAAATGAACTTTTTATTGCATTGGTGTATGAAGATTGGAAAGCTCCATGTTAATTGTATGCCTGTTAAGTTTCCAAGGAGGTTGTTTGGGTGAAATTTTAGGAGGTTGATATAGTTTAATGTCTAGATCGCGGCAAAAGTTTACTCCTCTATTTATAGCTGATAGGAATTTAGTTTTAGTATTGTTAAGTCGCTTGCTTTTCAATTTCTTATTAAGTTTAATAGCGATTCTTTAGAAAAATAAATGTTTTTAATTAGTTTAGCTTGTAGGAAATTTCTACGTTCGACTACTGTGTTTATTCCAGATTCCATTAAAAGATTGTTAATAGGGGTTGATGGAAATGCTCCTAGGCCTATTTTGATTGCATCATTTAACATAGTTTGTATTCTTTTCAGTTGTGTATGTGCTGCATTGCCATAGATGCAAAGACCATAATCGATTTTAGATATAAATATTGATTTGATGATGGATATTGAGGTGTATGTGTGGCAATTAAATTTTTTTCTGGAAAGACATCTAATTATATTTAATGATTTCGATAGTGAAAAAGACAGTTCTTCTATATGTTTAGACCAATTATATTTGGTATCAAATGTTAGTCCAAGTATTTTCATATTTGAAACCGTTGGTATGAGATAGTTGTTTGTTGAAATTTTGCATTGGCAATTACGTTTCCTACGAATGTGTAAATTATTTGATGATGTATCGTACCGCCTTACGATGTTGTTATCCGTCAGGATTCTTCCAGAGGTGAAGGGCTTCCTTCGCTGGTTGCTCCGGGGGATCCGGGGAGCAGGAGAAGATTAGTATGCAAATTCAAACTGAAGCTTAAAATGATTCTTAAAGCTAACAAAGACTCGCAGCGGCCACGCAAATATGCTGTGTTTGCCGGCTGCGCATGGGTTTCCGGCCCAATGCTGGGTCAGCACTTTGACATTTTGATATTATGTTTCATACACAGAGCCAACTGTTCTAGTTCGTTGGCTTGTGTTAACTACTCCCCCTTCAAGATTACGGCCGTCCTCGGCTGGTCCTAATTCGGCGATCATCCCGTTTAATTGGATTGCAGATCTCCGCGCTCCGATGAACCGTAGACAGGTGATGCCGGTACAAATCAATGCACAACAAATCGTTGCTACGATAAATATTATGCGATATGAATGATTAGTATCAATTTCTCTTCCGAACTCTTTGATGAACTCCAAGTTACGTTCACTCAGCTGGTGAAGATAGGGGAGACTCAGAATATCTTTGTTGGCGGTGATATTCAATGATGGGGAACTCGCTACCCCTGGAGCTCGTATTTGGGCCTTGTCGTGATTTATAAAGGTGGTGTCATTTATCACAACGGGATCATTGAAGGTGATGAGATGTGTGCCACATAGGTAGACTTCTGTTCCGTTGTCCACAGTGACCCTGGCTGGCCGGTCATTGATGATGATGATTCCCTCGTCCACGCGGGTAAGCGGGCCGCCTACGTGTAGTTCCCTGGCGCATGAGCTTTCCGTTGATAGTTGGCAAAAGGTAGACCCGGTGTTGGGGTGCAGTTTTTGATCGTATGGACTTCTTCTCCACACTTTGCTACCATGTTGTCGGTTATCCGCAGCATAACTCCTTTGCAAGCTACTGGGAAAATAGTGACCTTACAAGATAATTTTATTTTGGCGAATTTGATAATAAAGTGTATCATGTTAGAGTATTGTAGTATTTTTACAGACGATGCGGACATAAGATCCCCTATGGGGGTATCTGTGGGTTCTTTCAGCCAAACTGATTTTAAGTCTGCAGGATCTAGGATATTTGGACTGACAATATTGTTTTTCGCCAGTGTTACAGCCAACATTAAATTCTGTAACTCCATCATTAATATTCTATCCCTAGTGTCTCATATAAATGGCCGGTGTCAATTTAAGTATTTTTATGTGTTTGCAGGATTTGATTTACAGTTGTTGTTAATTGGTTGATTCGACTTTGTATTCTAGTATTAATTTTGCTGAGGTTTAACCCATCGCCAATTGATTTTATCCTAAAACTAAAACATCGTGCCTTTGGCAACGGACTTAATGTCTACTAAATGGAAGTTTGCCAAACGGCTGATGATAGGTAGCAATAATAAAAAATTTAAAATTAAGCGAGAGAGTCATTTTAAGTTGTCTTTGTGGACCACCCTCCCTTCAATGAGGACCGTGGTCCCCAGGTCTGCTTGTATGGCTTTTTCCTCACACAAGGGAGTGAGTTTATTGCCAAGCCTTCTATTAGTTTTGACCAAAACCTTTTCGCCGACTTCGAAGACTCTGTTTTGTCGAGAAGCGTTCTCTCTAGACCTTAGCGCGTCTTGGGCACTCTTAATTTTGTCAGCAATCCGTCCGTGCATTCTTGTATTGCGTCGACTGGCCTCTTATCGATGACCGAATGGATTGATTTGTTATATCTGGTAGTGGCTAACAAGATTATTTCCACAGTATCACTTATACCCTTGTCAATTTTTAGGCACCTGGCGAGCTCTAGTAGAGTGCTGTGAAAACGTTCCACTTGCCCGTTTGAGACACTGTGAAGGGGTGGCGCATTAATGATGCTGACGCCAAAATGGTTGTCTAGCATGGCCGAGATCGTGTGCGATTTTAACGATGGCTCGTTATCGCAGTAAATCACTTTGGCCTTTGGGCAGAAATTCATGACCCGTAACAAGGCCGGTTTCAAATCCTCCATTGTTCTTGACGGCACATGCTGTACGACGGCGAATTTCGAAAACTTGTCAATGCAAGTGAGAAAATATTATTTGTCCGTTGAGAAAATGTCTATGTGTAGCATTTCTCCTACATGAGAAGGAATCGGTGATTCGCCAATCTCTTGTTTCTTCGGATGTCTATCATATTTAGCTTTCGCGCATGTTTTGCAGTTTTGGACAATTTCATTGGCCAAACTGGGAAGTAGTACTCTGTGAGAACCTGCTTCACATTTTCTTGGGCCGACCGGTGGGCCCTATTGTGTTCTGCTAATATGACTTCCCTTCTTTCCTCGATTCCAAAAATGTCTGTAATACGGTTTTTGCAGTGCCAGAATTTTGTGGTCGGGAATCTCCGGACTAAGTCGTCCTGCACCGTTGCTAGCGTGTGCAAATCGCAATGGAGGGCGTTTACGCTCTTGGGGACTATTGTATCCGCAAGGTCATTGAGTAATGACTCCTTGTCGGTGAAGTTGATTGCATGTCGTTTTTTATTTTTAAAGAGAACAAAAGAGCGTTTTAGCGGAAAACGGGCCTCTTCTAGAATTAGTTGGTTCTGGAAGCAATTTACGGGCTTATCCGTTGTTTCTATGGTGTGAGTTAGGGAAATCTCACTGTGAATGGTCGCAACGCATGATTCTGCGTCCTGCTCTTCTATGGCATTAATTTGCTGCCTAGACAGGGCATCAGCAACCAAATTTTCTTTTCCCGGTTTATAGACTACCTTCGCACCCGTTTCCTTGCTGCGACCCTTCCACCTTTTAATTTTCGCGTTAGGGTTAGGATCTGATACCGAGAATGACAATGGCTGATGGTCGGTGAAGATAGTTATATCTTTCACCGCATATAAATAGTGTCGCAGCTTGGCCAACGCCCAAACGATGGCTAATAATTCCCTTTCATTTGTGGCGTAGTTCATTTCCCTATCCTTTAATGTCCTCGAGATCATTGTAATAGGACGGTTCTCTTGTGAAAGCACTGCTCCAATACCGTAGGCTGAAGCATCCGTCGTTAGATGGAATGGCTTCTTGTAATCCGGGTATCTGAGCATAACATCTTCGGATGCCAAAATGTTGCGCAGTTTTTCGAAAGAATTTTTTTGCGCCTCATTGAATTGTACCTTAATAAAAATCTGTAGTAGCTCGCGAGACCTAGGAATGATCTAACCTCAAATACTGTTTTTGGTTCGGGGAACTCTTTTATGGCCCTGACCTTTTCTGGGTCGGTGGTAGTGCCATCACTGGTGACTATAAAGCCAAGAAAGTTTACGCTTTTTTTAAAAAAACTTGACTTTCTTACTGAGACTCTCATATTTGCATCGCTTATGGTTTTTAAAACCCAATCCACGTGCTTGACATGAGCATTCTCATTTTCTGAGAAGATTATTTCATCATCGACGTAGACATAGCAAGTCTTGCCGATTTGCTCTCTGAGAATGTCATCAATGGCTCTCTGGAAGATGCTGGCAGCATTTCTCAAGCCAAAGGGAAGCCTCTTGAATTCGTACTTCCCTCCGTTTACGGAGAAGGAAGTTTTTTCGCGGTCATTTTCCGCTAAGACGATCTGGTGATACCCGGACTTGAGGTCCAGTGTCGTAAAGAATTTGGCCTTGCCCAAGTTGCCCAGTATCATGGAGATATCTGGCATCGGGTATTTGTCTGGGATAGTTCTTTCGTTTAGCTTACGAAAGTCTATGACTAATCGTCTATTTTGATTGCCGGCCTCGTTGGTTCCTTTTTTATCAACCACCCATATTGGGTTGTTATAAGGAGACACTGACTTCTGAATTATACCATTTTTAAGCAGGTGTTGGATTTCGTTGTTGACCAAATCTGCTGCCCCCATGGGGTATGGATATAATTTGGCGTAAAAGGGCTCTTCGCTAGTCGTCCTAATCGTGGCCACTACCGATGTGTTGGGATCTGCGAAGGCGTTTTTTCGGCTCGTTATCATCCCCAAAAATGCATTCTTCACCAAAGGTGGTGCATGTGCGCACTCCACGCTAGTGAAGTTGACGTCAGTGCATTTATGGAATGAAATCTTCTCAACTTCCTTACCCCATTTGAGTTGGGCGGAAGCGAGGCACAGTGATGCACCAGCCTGTGTTAACAGATCGGCCCCGATTATCCCGTCGAATATTGTAAAATCTGGTAGAATGAAAAAAGTCGCTTTCAATTTAAAAATCGAGACGAAGCATTTTTTTGTAACAGTGGTGGCGCCGTGAATTGAGTGAATTTCGAAAGGAGAGTCCACCGGGCGGATACCCTTTAGCTCTTTGCGAGGTCGGATGAAATTTTTTGACGCGCCGGTGTCTAAAAGGAAATTCATTGGTACCCCTGCTACTCTTCGTCTGATGACGGGTAAAAGGGATTTTCTCCCAAAAAATTGACGTAGTCAGAGTCATATTCGGCAATGGCATCGTCGTCTATTTTCGATTCCGCTTTGGAGGCGGCGGCTACATATGCTCCTGTCTTTTCTTCCGCATTCTGCGTAATGAAGTTAATTTTTTGTTGTTTCCTCACGGCTTCTGTGCGCTCAGAGGTGGCTGGTTCTGTTCTGGTAGGCATTTGCCTGGGTTGGCTGCAGCAATTTAGAAAATGAGGGACCGACCTCCATAGGCTCTGGTGTGCCGTTGTTTTTGTAATTTTTGGTATTTTGCGGGTCGGCGTGAACCCATGCCTTATGTTGCCTATTGAAATACGGGTTTTTGGTATTATTAGGTTGTGGGTCATGGTGGTCGTACTTGTCAAGTTGACGACCCTGCGCTTTTGCAGTAGGTTTGCGATCTTTGTCTTCTTGACTTTTTGCAAAACTGGCTGCAAAAACGTACCTCTCGTGGTTAGATTCCACTTCTTGCGCTAAGGCCAGAGCTGACGGCAGTGAGGTTGCGTTTAAGTCCCGAGATGAAAATACGCAAGACGTCCTCTCGGAATTTTTCGCACAATATTTTGGCCGTCGATGGCTTGTGAGACATATGAGCTTTATTTGTAAGTAAGGTGAGTTTTTTCTCGACCTCATCATAATACTGTAACAGGGTCATGTTGTTTTCCTGTCTTAAAGTGCTCATGTCCTGTTCAATGACATGCATTGGACGCTTGTCACTGTCAAACGAGGATAAAACGTTATCGGCCGCGCCCCTAACTTTGTTCCTAATAATTGTCACTGCCTCGTAATGGCGAGAGGTGCCGTTTGAAATTTTTAAATATGCGATACGCAGTAATCGCCGCTTGTCGCCACGAAACATATGATTCCTGTGACCCCGAGAATTCAGGCAAATACTTAACGGCGTCTAAAGTCACGCTACATGGAGAATTATTAGTTATATCTATGGGTTCGTAGGTTCTAATTACGGGGGCCACGGCTGAGGTGGACGCGACATGTGTTGCTGCCAGCTGGCTGGCCAGCTCCTGAATTTTCTGACGCATTTCATTTTGTGCGAGTTCGTTTTTGGCAGCCTCGTCCGCTAAAGTATTGGCCACAATTGCCTGTATTACAGCTTTGAGCTGTTCTGGGTCTATCGCCATTGCAGGGGGATTCGCGGTTACACGTCTTAGAGAGGAAGCTTGATTTTCGCTATCAGACTCTGAGTCTGTGGAGTATGGTTTACTATTCCTATACTGTGCGAATCCGGGCTGCATGAGCAGTCAATCCGCTTAGCTATGCAAAAGCTGCCTGTGTGAGTAGCATTTGAGCAAAGACAAACAGACAATAAATAAAGGCAAAGGGTGCAGCGTCGAATGTCGCGCTTGAATCGAATGGAAACATAAAACAACAATAATAAATGAAAAGCGAACGTATGCGCTATTATAAAAAATAATTACATATATGATTTTTGTTTATATTCACATTGATATGAGACCATTTCTTAGTGTATCTGCTGAATTAATAATTTTATTTTGGTTCACAATAATTTCTGTTGAAAATATATTTTTTTGTTGAAAATACTTTCTGTTGAAATTAATTTCTTTCACTGTAACACTGGCGTTGTTTAACAATTTTTTTATTATATATATATTTTTAAAAAAAAAAAACGCTTCTGTGCAGCGGTTTATGGTACATAAAAATATTAACAGACTTAAAATGCGTTTAGCATCGGTTCCCACTCACATGATTTTTTTTTCGGTGTGTGTGTTATTTTTGTCACTAATTCCCTTCACTTTTCCCGCGCCGCTGTCTTTTGCTTTGCCGCAAATTTGGAAGCTGTGCGGCGGTGTTGGTGATGGTGGTGGTGGGTGGTGGTTTTTACCACTAGTTGAGCTCCAATTATTTGATGATGTATCGCACCGCCTTGCGATGTTGTCATCCGTCAGGATTCTTCCAGAGGTGAAGGGCTTCCTTTGCTGGTTGCTCCGTGGGATCCGGGGAGCAGGAGAAGATTAGTATTTTCGTTGAGAGGAACCTTCCTCTTTTAACTGCCAGCCTTGTGGTCTGGCAGAGTAATTAATAAAAATGCAAATTCAAACTGAAGCTTAAAATGATTCTTAAAGCTAACAAAGACTCGCAGCGGCCACGCAAATATGCTGTGTTTGCAGGCTGCGCACGGGTTTCCGGCCCAATGCTGGGTCAGCACTTTGACATTTTGATATTATGTTTCATACACAGAGCCAACTGTTCTAGTTCGTTGGCTTGTGTTAACTTGTAGGTGCTTGCATTTATTAAGTGAGAGAGATGACCCCATAGTAGAGCACCAATCAATGGTTTTTTCGAAAATATGATCTAAGTTTGCTGTGTGTTGACGTTGGTTTTGGTTTAATTTCACGAGAATATGAAAATCGTTTGCGTAGCCTACAAATGTAAGATTTCTTTAAATTTTTATTATAAACTATAAGAAAAAGAATTACTGATATAGGGGAACCCTGGGGTATCCCGTTGTCTAATGGAAATGAGTGCGAAATATGATTAGCAATGCGGCATTTGATTTTCCTGTTTTTATAAAGTTAATAACATATCTAAGAATGTTATGTCCTATGCTCCATTCTTGAAGCTGTGTTATTATAGCATGTATTCCGATCTTATCGAAAGCTTTATTAAAATCAAGTGAAATTATTGAAATGTGTTGCTTGTGTGATAGTGATTCCGTTATGAGATGATCTATGCAAGCTAGATTATCTAAAACGGACCTCCCTCTCTTAAAACCTACTTGGTTTATGTGTATAAGTTTGTTTGTTGTTACAAACCACCATAACCTTTTGGCTATAATTTTGTCTAGTATTTTGGCGACACAAGGGTTTAGACTGATTGGTCTATATGAGGTGATTGATGTTTTGTCTGAGTTTGGTTTGACAATAGGAATTACTAAGCTAGTTTTATATTGTTGTGGAATATGACTATGAAAAATGTTGTTGAAATGTTTAAGTAGGCGTATTTTCACAGCTACCGAGGCATTCGCTATCATTGGATAAGAAATTCTTTCGATTCCAGGTGTGTGACCTTTTAGGCTAGATATTGCGGAGTCTAATTCAGTTTGGGAGATGTCAGATTCGATTTGTTGTGCTGAGCGAGAAGGACATGCTATGTATGGATATGTTTTGTTGTATTTGTTATTAATAAATGAAAATAAGATCATTGGATTGGTTAGACAGTATTATTAAAACTACACCATATAAACAAGGACTGCAAGACCCATATTTGATAGTGATGAACGCCGTGGTCTTATAACTTAACTTAAGGCTATACCACTGGCTGCAAAGGCTTTTGGCTAGGAGGTTTTTAATCGTAGGTAGTTGTGTTTATATAATATAATTCTGAGATAAGTTTTATTTTGTGAAACATTAATAACTTAATATATATTTTTATATTTGTTTTTGTTTTTTAAATATGGTGACGGAGTTTAGTTGATTTAAAAAAGTTAATCATTTTTAATATATTTGAGTTTGTTGGGTTGGTAAGGAGCGTTAGGGGCGGCGTCGTTCTGAAAAACTTAGAGCGTTGGTTAGTAAGACATAGGGATGGGCAGTCTATTAAGATATGTTCTAATGTTATTGTATTGTGTTGACAGTATGTACAAATGTTGTTTATATTATGATTAAAGTAATGTTCGTGGGTTATTTTAGTCCAAGTCTTAGTCTAATAAATTTGGTTTGAATGTTTCTTGGGATTGTATCATGTTGTATATATTTTATATAATGGTTGTGGTTTATATTAGCGTTATTTATATTTTGATACCATCTAGATGTTTGGTAAAGTCGATTTAATTAATATTTAATTTTGAGCAGTCTTGTTTTGATGACGTTGTTTAAATCCCAGATGTTAAAGTTGTTGGTAAAGATTATAGGAAATTTAGGAGCTAATTTAGCTTGGTAGTCGGCTAGTTCATTTCCCTTTATATCTTTGTGGCCTGGTACCCAAAGTAAATGTCATTAATAAAGTTCTTATTGTGGCAGGGTAGTATGTGACGTTTACACTGTTTTCAATGGCCTGGAGTGACGATAGGGAGTCAGAACAAATTACAAATTTACCTGGTTTAGTTTTAATAAGTTGGATAGCTTCGTAAATTGCTATAATTTCAGCAGAATAAATTGAAGAGAAATTTTGAAGTAAGCCTATTTTTAAAGTTTGTTCTTCCGTAGTAATAGAAAAGGAAGTGGAGTGTTGTGTTTTTTAAGGAAATGAACTTTTTATTGCATTGGTGTATGAAGATTGGAAAGCTCCATGTTAATTGTATGCCTGTTAAGTTTCCAAGGAGGTTGTTTGGGTGAAATTTTAGGAGGTTGATATAGTTTAATGTCTAGATCGCGGCAAAAGTTTACTCCTCTATTTATAGCTGATAGGAATTTAGTTTTAGTATTGTTAAGTCGCTTGTTTTTCAATTTCTTATTAAGTTTAATAGCGATTCTTTAGAAAAATAAATGTTTTTAATTAGTTTAGCTTGTAGGAAATTTCTACGTTCGACTACTGTGTTTATTCCAGATTCCATTAAAAGATTGTTAATAGGGGTTGATGGAAATGCTCCTAGGCCTATTCTGATTGCATTATTTAACATAGTTTGTATTCTTTTCAGTTGTGTATGTGCTGCATTGCCATAGATGCAAAGACCATAATCGATTTTAGATATATTTATTGATTTGATGATGAATGGAAAGACATCTAATTATATTTAATGATTTTGATAGTGAAAAAGACAGTTCTTCTATATGTTTAGACCAATTATATTTGGTATCAAATGTTAGTCCAAGTATTTTCATGTTTGAAACAGTTGGTATGAGATAGTTGTTTGTTGAAATTTTGCATTGGCAATTACGTTTCCTACAAATGTGTAAATTATTTGATGATGTATCGTACCGCCTTGCGATGTTGTTATCCGTCAGGATTCTTCCTGAGGTGAAGGGCTTCCTTCGCTGGTTGCTCCGGGGGATCCGGGGAGCAGGAGAAGATTTGTATGCAAATTCAAACTGAAGCTTAAAATGATTCTTAAAGCTAACAAAGACTCGCAGCGGCCACGCAAATATGCTGTGATTGCCGGCTGCGCACCGGTTTCCGGCCCAATATTATGTTTCATACACAGAGCCAACTGTTCTAGTTCGTTGGCTTGTGTTAACTACTCCCCCTTCAAGATTACGGCCGTCCTCGGCTGGTCCTAATTCGGCGATCATCCCGTTTAATTGGATTGCAGATCTCCGCGCTCCGATGAACCGTAGACAGGTGATGCCGGTACAAATCAATGCACAACAAATCGCTGCTACGATAAATATTATGCGATGTGAATGATTAGTATCAATTTCTCTTCCGAACTCTTTGATGAACTCCAAGTTACGTTCACTCAGCTGGTGAAGATACGGGAGACTCAGAATATCTCTGTTGGCGGTGATATTCAATGATGGGGAACTCGCTACACCTGGAGCTCGTATTTGGGCCTTGTCGTGATTTATAAAGGTGGTGATGATGATTCCCTCGTCCACGCGGGTAAGCGGGCCGCCTGCGTGTAGTTCCCTGGCGCATGAGCTTTCCGTTGATAGTTGGCAAAAGGTAGACCCGGTGTTGGGGTGCAGTTTTTGATCGTATGGACTTCTTCTCCACACTTTGCTACCATGTTGTCGGTTATCCGCAGCATAACTCCTTTGCAAGCTACTGGGAAAATAGTGACCTTCTTACAAGATAATTTTATTTTGGCGAATTTGATAATAAAGTGTATCATGTTAGAGTATTGTAGTATTTTTACAGACGATGCGGACATAAGATCCCCTATGGGGGTATCTGTGGGTTCTTTCAGCCAAACTGATTTTAAGTCTGCAGGATCTAGGATATTTGGACTGACAATATTGTTTTTCGCCAGTGTTACAGCCAACATTAAATTCTGTAACTCCATCATTAATATTCTATCCCTAGTGTCTCATATAAATGGCCGGTGTCAATTTGTGTATTTTTATGTGTTTGCAGGATTTGATTTACAGTTGTTGTTAATTGGTTGATTCGACTTTGTATTCTAGTATTAATTTTGCTGAGGTTTAACCCATCGCCAATTGATTTTATCCTAAAACTAAAACATCGTGCCTTTGGCAACGGACTTAATGTCTACTAAATGGAAGTTTGCCAAACGGCTGATGATAGGTAGCAATAATAAAAAATGTAAAATTAAGCGAGAGAGTCATTTTAAGTTGTCTTTGTGGACCACCCTCCCTTCAATGAGGACCGTGGTCCCCAGGTCTGCTTGTATGGCTTTTTCCTCACTCAAGGGAGTGAGTTTATTGCCAAGTCTTCTATTAGTTTTGACCGAAACCTTTTCGCCGAAAAATAAATGTTTTTAATTAGTTTAGCTTGTAGGAAATTTCTACGTTCGACTACTGTGTTTATTCCAGATTCCATTAAAAGATTGTTAATAGGGGTTGATGGAAATGCTCCTAGGCCTATTCTGATTGCATTATTTAACATAGTTTGTATTCTTTTCAGTTGTGTATGTGCTGCATTGCCATAGATGCAAAGACCATAATCGATTTTAGATATATTTATTGATTTGATGATGAATGGAAAGACATCTAATTATATTTAATGATTTTGATAGTGAAAAAGACAGTTCTTCTATATGTTTAGACCAATTATATTTGGTATCAAATGTTAGTCCAAGTATTTTCATGTTTGAAACAGTTGGTATGAGATAGTTGTTTGTTGAAATTTTGCATTGGCAATTACGTTTCCTACAAATGTGTAAATTATTTGATGATGTATCGTACCGCCTTGCGATGTTGTTATCCGTCAGGATTCTTCCTGAGGTGAAGGGCTTCCTTCGCTGGTTGCTCCGGGGGATCCGGGGAGCAGGAGAAGATTTGTATGCAAATTCAAACTGAAGCTTAAAATGATTCTTAAAGCTAACAAAGACTCGCAGCGGCCACGCAAATATGCTGTGATTGCCGGCTGCGCACCGGTTTCCGGCCCAATATTATGTTTCATACACAGAGCCAACTGTTCTAGTTCGTTGGCTTGTGTTAACTACTCCCCCTTCAAGATTACGGCCGTCCTCGGCTGGTCCTAATTCGGCGATCATCCCGTTTAATTGGATTGCAGATCTCCGCGCTCCGATGAACCGTAGACAGGTGATGCCGGTACAAATCAATGCACAACAAATCGCTGCTACGATAAATATTATGCGATGTGAATGATTAGTATCAATTTCTCTTCCGAACTCTTTGATGAACTCCAAGTTACGTTCACTCAGCTGGTGAAGATACGGGAGACTCAGAATATCTCTGTTGGCGGTGATATTCAATGATGGGGAACTCGCTACACCTGGAGCTCGTATTTGGGCCTTGTCGTGATTTATAAAGGTGGTGATGATGATTCCCTCGTCCACGCGGGTAAGCGGGCCGCCTGCGTGTAGTTCCCTGGCGCATGAGCTTTCCGTTGATAGTTGGCAAAAGGTAGACCCGGTGTTGGGGTGCAGTTTTTGATCGTATGGACTTCTTCTCCACACTTTGCTACCATGTTGTCGGTTATCCGCAGCATAACTCCTTTGCAAGCTACTGGGAAAATAGTGACCTTCTTACAAGATAATTTTATTTTGGCGAATTTGATAATAAAGTGTATCATGTTAGAGTATTGTAGTATTTTTACAGACGATGCGGACATAAGATCCCCTATGGGGGTATCTGTGGGTTCTTTCAGCCAAACTGATTTTAAGTCTGCAGGATCTAGGATATTTGGACTGACAATATTGTTTTTCGCCAGTGTTACAGCCAACATTAAATTCTGTAACTCCATCATTAATATTCTATCCCTAGTGTCTCATATAAATGGCCGGTGTCAATTTGTGTATTTTTATGTGTTTGCAGGATTTGATTTACAGTTGTTGTTAATTGGTTGATTCGACTTTGTATTCTAGTATTAATTTTGCTGAGGTTTAACCCATCGCCAATTGATTTTATCCTAAAACTAAAACATCGTGCCTTTGGCAACGGACTTAATGTCTACTAAATGGAAGTTTGCCAAACGGCTGATGATAGGTAGCAATAATAAAAAATGTAAAATTAAGCGAGAGAGTCATTTTAAGTTGTCTTTGTGGACCACCCTCCCTTCAATGAGGACCGTGGTCCCCAGGTCTGCTTGTATGGCTTTTTCCTCACACAAGGGAGTGAGTTTATTGCCAAGTCTTCTATTAGTTTTGACCGAAACCTTCGAAGACTCTGTTTTGTCGAGAAGCGTTCTCTCTAGACCTTAGCGCGTCTTGGGCACTCTTAATTTTGTCAGCAATCCGTCCGTGCATTCTTGTATTGCGTCGACTGGCCTCTTATCGGTGACCGAATGGATTGATTTGTTATATCTGGTAGTGGCTAACAAGATTATTTCCACAGTATCACTTATACCCTTGTCAATTTTTAGGCACCTGGCGAGCTCTAGTAGAGTGCTGTGAAAACGTTCCACTTGCCCGTTTGAGACACTGTGAAGGGGTGGCGCATTAATGATGCTGACGCCAAAATGGTTGTCTAGCATGGCCGAGATCGTGTGCGATTTTAACGATGGCTCGTTGTCGCAGTAAATTACTTTGGCCTTCGGGCAGAAATTCATGACCCGTAACAAGGCCGGTTTCAAATCCTCCATTGTTCTTGACGGCACATGCTGTACGACGGCGAATTTCGAAAACTTGTCAATGCAAGTGAGAAAATATTATTTATCCATTGAGAACATGTCTAGAGGGAATCGGTGATTCGTCAATCTCTTGTTTCTTCGGATGTCTATCATATTTAGCTTTCGCGCATGTTTTGCAGTTTTGGACAATTTCATTGGCCATTTTTGGGAAGTAGTACTCTGTGAGAGCCTGCTTCACATTTTCTTGGGCCGACCGGTGGGCCCTATTGTGTTCTGCTAATATGACTTCCCTTCTTTCCTCGAACCCAAAAATGTCTGTAACACGGTTTTTGCAGTGCCAGAATTTTGTGGTCGGGAATCTCCGGACTAAGTCGTCCTGCACCGTTGCTAGCGTGTGCAAATCGCAATGAAGGGCGTTTACGCCCTTGGGGACTATTGTATCCGCAAGGTCATTGAGTAATGACTCCTTGTCGGTGAAGTTGATTGCATGTCGTTTCTTATTTTTAAAGAGAACAAAAGAGCGTTTTAGCGGAAAGCGGGCCTCTTCTAGAATTAGTTGGCTCTGGAAGCAATTTACGGGCTTATCCGTTGTTTCTATGGTGTGAGTTAGGGAAATCTCACTGTGAATGGTCGCAACGCATGATTCTGCGTCCTGCTCTTCTATGGCATTAATTTGCTGCCTAGACAGGGCATCAGCAACCAAATTTTCTTTTCCCGGTTTATAGACTACCTTCGCACCCGTTTCCTTGCTGCGACCCTTCCACCTTTTAATTTTCGCGTTAGGGTTAGAATCTGATACCGAGAATGACAATGGCTGATGGTCGGTGAAGATAGTTATATCTTTCACCGCATATAAATAGTGTCGCAGCTTGGCCAACGCCCAAACGATGGCTAATAATTCCCTTTCATTTGTGGCGTAGTTCATTTCCCTATCCTTTAATGTCCTCGAGATCATTGTAATATGACGGTTCTCTTGTGAAAGCACTGCTCCAATACCGTAGGCTGAAGCATCCGTCGTTAGATGGAATGGCTTCTTGTAATCCGGGTATCTGAGCATAACATCTTCGGATGCCAAAATGTTGCGCAGTTTTTCGAAAGAATTTTTTTGTGCCTCATTGAATTGTACCTTAATAAAAATCTGTAGTAGCTCGCGAGACCTAGGAATGATCTAACCTCAAATACTGTTTTTGGTTCGGGGAACTCTTTTATGGCCCTGACCTTTTCTGGGTCGGTGGTAGTGCCATCACTGGTGACTATAAAGCCAAGAAAGTTTACGCTTTTTTTAAAAAAACTTGACTTTCTTACTGAGACTCTCATATTTGCATCGCTTATGGTTTTTAAAACCCAATCCACGTGCTTGACATGAGCATTCTCATTTTCTGAGAAGATTATTTCATCATCGACGTAGACATAGCAAGTCTTGCCGATTTGCTCTCTGAGAATGTCATCAATGGCTCTCTGGAAGATGCTGGCAGCATTTCTCAAGCCAAAGGGAAGCCTCTTGAATTCGTACTTCCCTCCGTTTACGGAGAAGGAAGTTTTTTCGCGGTCATTTTCCGCTAAGACGATCTGGTGATACCCGGACTTGAGGTCCAGTGTCGTAAAGAATTTGGCCTTGCCCAAGTTGCCCAGTATCATGGAGATATCTGGCATCGGGTATTTGTCTGGGATAGTTCTTTCGTTTAGCTTACGAAAGTCTATGACTAATCGTCTATTTTGATTGCCGGCCTCGTTGGTTCCTTTTTTATCAACCACCCATATTGGGTTGTTATAAGGAGACACTGACTTCTGAATTATACCATTTTTAAGCAGGTGTTGGATTTCGTTGTTGACGAAATCTGCTGCCCCCATGGGGTATGGATATAATTTGGCGTAAATGGGCTCTTCGCTAGTCGTCCTAATCGTGGCCCCTACCGATGTGTTGGGATCTGCGAAGGCGTTTTTTCGGCTCTTTATCATACCCAGAAATGCCTTCTTCACCAAAGGTGGTGCATCTGCGCACTCCACGCTAGTGAAGTTGACGTCAGTGCATTTATGGAATGAAATCTTCTCAGCTTCCTTACCCTTACCGGCCTGTGTTAACAGATCGGCCCCGATTATCTCGTCGAATATTGTAAAATCTGGTAGAATGAAAAAAGTCGCTTTCAATTTAAAAATCGAGACGAAGCATTTTTTTGTAACAGTGGTGGCGCCTTGAATTGAGTGAATTTCGAAAGGAGAGTCCACCGGGCGGATACCCTTTAGCTCTTTGCGAGGTCGGATGAAATTTTTTGACGCGCCGGTGTCTAAAAGGAAATTCATTGGTACCCATGCTACTCTTCGTCTGATGACGGGTAAAAGGGATTTTCCCCCAAAAAATTGACGTAGTCAGAATCATATTCGGCAATGGCATCGTCGTCTATTTTCGATTCCGCTTTGGAGGCAGCGGCTACATATGCTCCTGTCTTTTCTTCCGCATTCTGCGTAATGAAGTTAATTTTTTGTTGTTTCCTCACGGCGTCTGTGCGCTCAGAGGTGGCTGGTTCTGTTCTGGTAGGCATTTGCCTGGGTCGGCTGCAGCAATTTAGAAAATGAGGGATCGACCTCCATAGGCTCTGGTGTGCCGTTGTTTTTTGTAATTTTTGGTATTTTGCGGGTCGGCGTGAACCCATGCCTTATGTTGCCTATTGAAATACGGGTTTTTGGTATTATTAGGTTGTGGGTCATGGTGGTCGTACTTGTCAAGTTGACGACCCTGCGCTTTTGCAGTAGGTTTGCGATCTTTGTCTTATTGACTTTTTGCAAAACTGGCTCCAAAAACGTACCTCTCGTGGTTAGATTCCACTTCTTGCGCTAAGGCCAGAGCTGACGGCATGTCTTTCGGCTTCGCCGCGAAAAGCACATCAGTGAGGTTGCGTTTAAGTCCCGAGATGAAAATACGCAAGGCGTCCTCTCGGAATTTTTCGCACAATATTTTGGCCGTCGATGGCTCGAATAAAACGTTATCGGCCGCGCCCCTAACTTTGTTCCTAATAATTGTCACTGCCTCGTAATGGCGAGAGGTGCCGTATCAAATTTTTAAATATGCGATACGCAACAATCGCCGCTTGTCGCCACGAAACATTTGATTCCGTTGACCCCGAGAATTCAGGCAAATACTTAACGGCGTCTAAAGTCACGCTACATGGAGAATTATTAGTTATATCTATGGGTTCGTAGGTTCTAATTACGGGGGCCACGGCTGAGGTGGACGCGACATGTGTTGCTGCCAGCTGGCTGGCCAGCTCCTGAATTTTCTGACGCATTTCATTTTGTGCGAGTTCGTTTTTGGCAGCCTCGTCCGCTAAAGTATTGGCCACAATTGCCTGTATTACAGCTTTGAGCTGTTCTGGGTCTATCGCCATTGCAGGGGGATTCGCGGTTACACGTCTTAGAGAGGAAGCTTGATTTTCGCTATCAGACTCTGAGTCTGTGGAGTATCGATTACTATTCCTATAAGTTGCGAATCCGGGATGCATGAGCAGTCAATTCGCTTAGGTATGCAAAAGCTGCCTGTGTGGGTAGCACATAACAGACAATAAATAAAGGCAAAGACTGCAGCGTCGAATGTCGCGCTTGAATCGAATGGAAATATAAAACAACAATAATAAATGAAAAGCGAACGTATGCGCTTTTATAAAAAATAATTACATATAATAACGAGTTCGCGGTTGCAAGTTTTGAAAAAAATATAAGTTTTTATTTCAAGATAATAATACAACTTTGAATCGGAGTCAATTCACGTCTTAATGGTATAGTAGATGAATTAGAACTAAATCTGGAGTGTGAGTTGAACGCTTAGCAAACCCTTGGTCGACTTTGTTTATATGAACTTGAAGGCTCTCCTCTTTATTCAAATGGGTTGCGCTCTTTAAGAGAGTTGCGCATGGAAAATTACCAGGATTTGTGCTGCGTAAGCTTTTGGTTGCTTAGTGGGAATAACGAATTTCGGCATCGGCGGATGTTTATGTCTATGAATCAATTGTTTATGTTAACGCGGCCGAAATTGTTATTGTCGCCAAGAGCTTGGGATCTGACTTATATGTTGGGGCAAATGGATTGGGTGGGTGTGATCAAGTGGTACATACATATGTACTGTGTGTGTGTGGTGTGTGTGTGACAAAGTGTTATACTATGGTACATATGCTACTACTACTATTTTTGTTTATATTCACATTGATATGAGACCATTTCTTAGTGTATCTGCTGAATTAATAATTTTATTTTTGTTCACAATAATTTCTGTTGAAAATATATTTTTTTGTTGAAAATACTTTCTGTTGAAAATAATTTCTTTCACTGTAACACTGGCGTTGTTTAACAATTTTTTTATTATATATATTTATCCCTAGTGTCTCATATAAATGGCCGGTGTCAATTTGTGTATTTTTATGTGTTTGCAGGATTTGATTTACAGTTGTTGTTAATTGGTTGATTCGACTTTGTATTCTAGTATTAATTTTGCTGAGGTTTAACCCATCGCCAATTGATTTTATCCTAAAACTAAAACATCGTGCCTTTGACAACGGACTTAATGTCTACTAAATGGAAGTTTGCCAAACGGCTGATGATAGGTAGCAATAATAAAAAATGTAAAATTAAGCGAGAGAGTCATTTTAAGTTGTCTTTGTGGACCACCCTCCCTTCAATGAGGACCGTGGTCCCCAGGTCTGCTTGTATGGCTTTTTCCTCACACAAGGGAGTGAGTTTATTGCCAAGTCTTCTATTAGTTTTGACCGAAACCTTTTCGCCGACTTCGAAGACTCTGTTTTGTCGAGAAGCGTTCTCTCTAGACCTTAGCGCGTCTTGGGCACTCTTAATTTTGTCAGCAATCCGTCCGTGCATTCTTGTATTGCGTCGACTGGCCTCTTATCGGTGACCGAATGGATTGATTTGTTATATCTGGTAGTGGCTAACAAGATTATTTCCACAGTATCACTTATACCCTTGTCAATTTTTAGGCACCTGGCGAGCTCTAGTAGAGTGCTGTGAAAACGTTCCACTTGCCCGTTTGAGACACTGTGAAGGGGTGGCGCATTAATGATGCTGACGCCAAAATGGTTGTCTAGCATGGCCGAGATCGTGTGCGATTTTAACGATGGCTCGTTGTCGCAGTAAATTACTTTGGCCTTCGGGCAGAAATTCATGACCCGTAACAAGGCCGGTTTCAAATCCTCCATTGTTCTTGACGGCACATGCTGTACGACGGCGAATTTCGAAAACTTGTCAATGCAAGTGAGAAAATATTATTTATCCATTGAGAACATGTCTAGAGGGAATCGGTGATTCGTCAATCTCTTGTTTCTTCGGATGTCTATCATATTTAGCTTTCGCGCATGTTTTGCAGTTTTGGACAATTTCATTGGCCATTTTTGGGAAGTAGTACTCTGTGAGAGCCTGCTTCACATTTTCTTGGGCCGACCGGTGGGCCCTATTGTGTTCTGCTAATATGACTTCCCTTCTTTCCTCGAACCCAAAAATGTCTGTAACACGGTTTTTGCAGTGCCAGAATTTTGTGGTCGGGAATCTCCGGACTAAGTCGTCCTGCACCGTTGCTAGCGTGTGCAAATCGCAATGAAGGGCGTTTACGCCCTTGGGGACTATTGTATCCGCAAGGTCATTGAGTAATGACTCCTTGTCGGTGAAGTTGATTGCATGTCGTTTCTTATTTTTAAAGAGAACAAAAGAGCGTTTTAGCGGAAAACGGGCCTCTTCTAGAATTAGTTGGTTCTGGAAGCAATTTACGGGCTTATCCGTTGTTTCTATGGTGTGAGTTAGGGAAATCTCACTGTGAATGGTCGCAACGCATGATTCTGCGTCCTGCTCTTCTATGGCATTAATTTGCTGCCTAGACAGGGCATCAGCAACCAAATTTTCTTTTCCCGGTTTATAGACTACCTTCGCACCCGTTTCCTTGCTGCGACCCTTCCACCTTTTAATTTTCGCGTTAGGGTTAGGATCTGATACCGAGAATGACAATGGCTGATGGTCGGTGAAGATAGTTATATCTTTCACCGCATATAAATAGTGTCGCAGCTTGGCCAACGCCCAAACGATGGCTAATAATTCCCTTTCATTTGTGGCGTAGTTCATTTCCCTATCCTTTAATGTCCTCGAGATCATTGTAATAGGACGGTTCTCTTGTGAAAGCACTGCTCCAATACCGTAGGCTGAAGCATCCGTCGTTAGATGGAATGGCTTCTTGTAATCCGGGTATCTGAGCATAACATCTTCGGATGCCAAAATGTTGCGCAGTTTTTCGAAAGAATTTTTTTGTGCCTCATTGAATTGTACCTTAATAAAAATCTGTAGTAGCTCGCGAGACCTAGGAATGATCTAACCTCAAATACTGTTTTTGGTTCGGGGAACTCTTTTATGGCCCTGACCTTTTCTGGGTCGGTGGTAGTGCCATCACTGGTGACTATAAAGCCAAGAAAGTTTACGCTTTTTTTAAAAAAACTTGACTTTCTTACTGAGACTCTCATATTTGCATCGCTTATGGTTTTAAAAACCCAATCCACGTGCTTGACATGAGCATTCTCATTTTCTGAGAAGATTATTTCATCATCGACGTAGACATAGCAAGTCTTGCCGATTTGCTCTCTGAGAATGTCATCAATGGCTCTCTGGAAGATGCTGGCAGCATTTCTCAAGCCAAAGGGAAGCCTCTTGAATTCGTACTTCCCTCCGTTTACGGAGAAGGAAGTTTTTTCGCGGTCATTTTCCGCTAAGACGATCTGGTGATACCCGGACTTGAGGTCCAGTGTCGTAAAGAATTTGGCCTTGCCCAAGTTGCCCAGTATCATGGAGATATCTGGCATCGGGTATTTGTCTGGGATAGTTCTTTCGTTTAGCTTACGAAAGTCTATGACTAATCGTCTATTTTGATTGCCGGCCTCGTTGGTTCCTTTTTTATCAACCACCCATATTGGGTTGTTATAAGGAGACACTGACTTCTGAATTATACCATTTTTAAGCAGGTCTTGGATTTCGTTGTTGACGAAATCTGCTGCCCCCATGGGGTATGGATATAATTTGGCGTAAATGGGCTCTTCGCTAGTCGTCCTAATCGTGGCCCCTACCGATGTGTTGGGATCTGCGAAGGCGTTTTTTCGGCTCTTTATCATACCCAGAAATGCCTTCTTCACCAAAGGTGGTGCATCTGCGCACTCCACGCTAGTGAATTTGACGTCAGTTCATTTATGGAATGAAATCTTCTCAGCTTCCTTACCCTTACCGGCCTGTGTTAACAGATCGGCCCCGATTATCTCGTCGAATATTGTAAAATCTGGTAGAATGAAAAAAGTCGCTTTCAATTTAAAAATCGAGACGAAGCATTTTTTTGTAACAGTGGCCACCACCAAGGCGCCACGCCTTGAATTGAGTGAATTTCGAAAGGAGAGTCCACCGGGCGGATACCCTTTAGCTCTTTGCGAGGTCGGATGAAATTTTTTGACGCGCCGGTGTCTAAAAGGAAATTCATTGGTACCCATGCTACTCTTCGTCTGATGACGGGTAAAAGGGATTTTCCCCCAAAAAATTGACGTAGTCAGAATCATATTCGGCAATGGCATCGTCGTCTATTTTCGATTCCGCTTTGGAGGCGGCGGCTACATATGCTCCTGTCTTTTCTTCCGCATTCTGCGTAATGAAGTTAATTTTTTGTTGTTTCCTCACGGCGTCTGTGCGCTCAGAGGTGGCTGGTTCTGTTCTGGTAGGCATTTGCCTGGGTCGGCTGCAGCAATTTAGAAAATGAGGGATCGACCTCCATAGGCTCTGGTGTGCCGTTGTTTTTTGTAATTTTTGGTATTTTGCGGGTCGGCGTGAACCCATGCCTTATGTTGCCTATTGAAATACGGGTTTTTGGTATTATTAGGTTGTGGGTCATGGTGGTCGTACTTGTCAAGTTGACGACCCTGCGCTTTTGCAGTAGGTTTGCGATCTTTGTCTTCTTGACTTTTTGCAAAACTGGCTGCAAAAACGTACCTCTCGTGGTTAGATTCCACTTCTTGCGCTAAGGCCAGAGCTGACGGCATGTCTTTCGGCTTCGCCGCGAAAAGCACATCAGTGGGTTGCGTTTAAGTCCCGAGATGAAAATACGCAAGGCGTCCTCTCGGAATTTTTCGCACAATATTTTGGCCGTCGATGGCTCGAATAAAACGTTATCGGCCGCGCCCCTAACTTTGTTCCTAATAATTGTCACTGCCTCGTAATGGCGAGAGGTGCCGTATCAAATTTTTAAATATGCGATACGCAGCAATCGCCGCTTGTCGCCACGAAACATTTGATTCCGTTGACCCCGAGAATTCAGGCAAATACTTAACGGCGTCTAAAGTCACGCTACATGGAGAATTATTAGTTATATCTATAGGTTCGTTGGTTCTAATTACGGGGGCCACGGCTGAGGTGGACGCGACATGTGTTGCTGCCAGCTGGCTGGCCAGCTCCTGAATTTTCTGACGCATTTCATTTTGTGCGAGTTCGTTTTTGGCAGCCTCGTCCGCTAAAGTATTGGCCACAATTGCCTGTATTACAGCTTTGAGCTGTTCTGGGTCTATCGCCATTGCAGGGGGATTCGCGGTTACACGTCTTAGAGAGGAAGCTTGATTTTCGCTATCAGACTCTGAGTCTGTGGAGTATCGATTACTATTCCTATAAGTTGCGAATCCGGGATGCATGAGCAGTCAATTCGCTTAGGTATGCAAAAGCTGCCTGTGTGGGTAGCACATAACAGACAATAAATAAAGGCAAAGACTGCAGCGTCGAATGTCGCGCTTGAATCGAATGGAAATATAAAACAACAATAATAAATGAAAAGCGAACGTATGCGCTTTTATAAAAAATAATTACATATAATAACGAGTTCGCGGTTGCAAGTTTTGAAAAAAATATAAGTTTTTATTTCAAGATAATAATACAACTTTGAATCGGAGTCAATTCACGTCTTAATGGTATAGTAGATGAATTAGAACTAAATCTGGAGTGTGAGTTGAACGCTTAGCAAACCCTTGGTCGACTTTGTTTATATGAACTTGAAGGCTCTCCTCTTTATTCAAATGGGTTGCGCTCTTTATTAAAACTACACCATATAAACAAGGATTGCAAGACCCATATTTGATGGTGATGAACGCCGTGGTCTCGGTAATGTAACGATAATTGAAACGCCTACGACGTGAAAGTTTGTCTTAAACCTTTTTTTGTGCCCACTCGCCAAACACATCGGATTACCGTTAGGTAACCATCGTGTTATTAGGGTGTAAATGATCTGTTCAGCTAATAAACTTTTCTATAAACTATTTTTACGAAATGAAAAGACAATGTATATGTAGCGATTTCGAACAAAAAGATTTTAATTTGTTAGAGCACAATTTGGCATCGAATCGCGCGTGCATGGACGAAAGTGTGTGTCTTAAGCGAGAAACGCTATGTCAACGGTGCAAAGAGAGAGAGAAAGCACGAGATAGGCGAGAGACGAGAGGCGAGAAAGATTATCGCGCAGCTGAGGTGCTTTGATTGTGTCTCCAAAGTTGGCATGTTTACACTTAATAAATTTAGGAACTTCTTCTGGCTGCGAGACCAAACACCCTCTCCTCGCGTGGGCTTTCAAGAGAATCCCTGCTGCTGAATCTACCTTCGGTACAATGATTGGGTTACGGGTCATTAAAGCCCAACGAAGGCTTCACCAGCCGACCATCTACTTAAAAAAGTTCATCGTGGTCAACGAAGGGTGAGGGTGATCGGAGATTTTCCAAGCAAGAGTCTTCGACCAGACTCCAGACAAAAGCTTCTCTGTTAATGTCGTAGGTAGCAAGTTAGTTAGTTACGAGAACACGGTCCATGAGCTTCCTTATTTGGTGGAATAGCTACGACAGACGATTCTAGCTCTGTGACATCTGACTTTCGGTAATATTGGAGGCTATAACAGCAGTGATGTCGGTGAAGTATTTAGATATTCGAGATCGCTTTAAAATATTTACTGAGATCCTTTGCTAGAAGAGCAGTAGACATTCCAGGCAATGCAGAAGGTTCTACGGCATGTATCGCCAGAGTCTGCATAGCTGCTCCAGAAATGATGCTATGGATTCCCATGTTGGAATTTTTTGTAGCTTATTTCTGAAGGCTGGGGCCTCCAAATGCTCCTGCCATTTGGCCTGGCTTGCAGAGTCAGTGCCCTATGCCGGAGTGGACGCCTCTGATGGCCACAATCACACGGAGAAATACCCACAGCAAAGGTTGAGTGAGAGTGCATTTGCGAGTTGCACTTTGAAATCATCCCTGAACTTAGGACTTAGTCGTTAGAAGAACATCATTAAATTTCTTACTCAGATTACTTTCAATTTCGTTCAAATCAAGTTTTCAGATTTTCCTAAATGTTTGTGGTAGCTCATCGATCAGCTAGCATACAGAACGAAAGAAGTCAGGTAAGCGTTCTACTCTATTATAAATTGCAGTCGCCTTGTAATATGCAATCTTGCTCAATCAACGGTATTCCGTTTATTGCTCATTGCCTTTAATCTTTTCTAAATATTGCCATCAACTATTGTTGCACAACACTCAACAACAACAGCGATATAATTATGTTTAGGCTTTAAACAGCTTTTTTATGATTTGCACTATTCATAAATAACAATTTATGCACATATCACGACGGGGTCACCATACACGGTGTAACCGAACTTTTTTTTTAAATCATACAACAGCGCCATCTATTGAAAATTTGTAACAATAAAAAGATACATTCATCCTCTTTCAAACGCACCTAACTTCATGTAAGTCGGATGATAGATGTAAAAGTGACATCCATTTCAATAAAACAAAAAGTGTGCTAATGGTTCAAAAATAAAATAAAACAAAGAGCAAAAATATATGTCAAACTTGAAAAAAAATTTGCTGAGACATACGAACTGATGTAAAAAGCTTAAAGTGATGATTGTATGAGCCGTACGCAAGTTTATAGGTGGCTTACACGATTTAAAAATGGTTGTGAGGACCAGACTCTAGTAATCGTGCTAAACTGGTGGAAAAAGTCCGTGAAATCATTGGTATCGATGCAAATTTTACTACGAGAATGTTGGCTGAGGAATTGAATACGAGTCAAAACACTATTTGGACAATTTTAACTGATGATTTGGGGAAAAGAAAGGTATGTGCCCGATTTGTTCCACATGAATTAAATGATCGTTCGCGTGGACATTGCAAAGACATTTTTGAAACTGCTGAAAACGATCCAGACTTCCTTGATTCCATCATAACTGGTGATGAGAGATGTTTAAATATGATCCTGAAACTAAGCGTCAATCTGCTGAATAGAAGTTCAAAGGCGAGCCAAAACCAAAAAAATTGAATTTTCAGAAGTCTCGAATCAAGACAATTTTGATTACTTTTTATTGTTTATTGTATTGGTATTGTCCACAAGGAATTCGTTCCAGAAGGTCAAACTGTTAATAGAGAATACTATTTAGGCGTTTTACATCGGTCGTGTAAAACCAAAACAGCTGTTTTGGGAAACACCGTGTATGTTGAGTTAAGTTAATACGAAATGAAAATAGGATTTATATGTAGCGATTTCGAACGAATCGATTTTATTCTTTGTTGTTATAGCGAAATTTGGTATCGATGCGCGCATGCTTGTGTTACGAAAGCGAATGTGTATGAGCGACTTTATTGCAGAACGAACAGAAGAACGCTAAGCCAAAGGTTCAAGCGCGGAAGCAAAAGAGAGAGAGAGCGCAAGAGCTTAGGAACTGCTGGCGCCTGCTAGACCCGACAGTTTACATAAATTAACATTTTTCGGACCTGCAGCAAATGGTATCATCATCTGTCTTAATTTATGTTATTGTCTTATATACACGTATGTTTTATGGAACTAATTAGGTAATTAACTCTTTATTTAACAGTTTGAATACAATTTCATGCTAGATGTAATGCATTTCAAAGGATTGACACGAGTTATAGGATCAATGGATAACACGATCGTATACGCTGAACTAGATATAAATGTGTCCAACTTCAAGCTTCATCTTAACGACTTTCGAATAATTCAGTTCAGGTAAGACTAAAATGTATAAAAAGTATACACAAGTGTCTCTAGTGTCAGTAAAACAAATCGTAAAATAATATAAATATAAATAAAAAACATGAGAGAATGCTATAGTCGAGTTCCCCGACTATCAGGTACCCGTTACACAGCTAGTGGAAGTGCGAAAAAGACATTTCAACATTTTTTGGAATATCGGTAGAAATTTGGGAAAAGAAATAATAAAATTAAAAAAAAAATGTAACAATTTTTTAAAGGTGTGGACATGGTAGATTTTGACGGTTTGTGTCTGTTGAAACTTACAAGGCTAATAAAAAAGTGAAAGATAGGACAACATTTTTCAAAAGTGCGGGCGTGGGAGTTTTGTGCTGCTTGTGGGCGTGCCAACATCATTTAACAAACTTGCATCTGGAATTTCAATGCCTAATCTCATAATTCTATCTTTTATAGTTCCGGAGATCTCGACGTTCATACGGACGAACAGGCGGACAGACGGACATGCCCAGTTCGACTCGGCTATTTATATTTATATGGTCGGAAACGCTGCGCTCTGCCTGTTACATCCTTTTCGACGAATCAAGTATAGCTGTTTACTTTACGAGTGACAGGTATAATAATAGACAAAATATAAATAACTCCTGTAAAATAGGAATATCTGTTGAAAATATACACTAAAATCAAAAAAAAAAATATTGCTATTTATTTTACATTCAATTAGTTGACCGCAGTCTTTTAAATTCCCGGTTTGAAAATGTTGTGATACAGGTATTCGCACTTAAAACCTAGTAATGGCAATCAGCAATCAACCACCTTTTTTCCATGAACATACCATATTCACTCTTGTGTTTTAAGCGCCGGATAGCTTTTATAATTAATACCAAATGAATCTGCGCTTAGGCTGGGAAATACCGCTAGCGCTGATTTTCTTGAGACGCCTCCAAATTGGATTATAGCTGACTCTAGCTATTTGCCTCTGTATATTAGCTCCGATATATAATACCTCCGATTAGTGGTGTGCTACTTCAAAAGCAAGCGAAGAGAGCAAGGTGCTCATAAATACGTTTTTAATTTTAAACGAAGCCTATGACCTTGGTCCTTCTTGGCAGTGGCACCCTCAGCACACCGTCGTACATATCCGTTCCACAGCACTGTTTCTCTCTACTTAAGCGCATCTCAATCGCTGAAGTAGCACTTGAATCTGTCCACCAGTTCAGTATGTCTGGGTGCTGTAGAGCTTCTAGGGTGGCGTCCCGTTTTGCTGAGCTAAAGGCATTTCTGATGTCCAATATCACCACTAAGCAGTATGCTTTGCTGCCTCTTTAACATCTTGCTCTTTTATTGTCTGCGAAGCAAAATTTTATACCGTCACTATTGCATCTACGGTAAATCACGCTTTCGTGAAGCCAAACTGCATTGGCATTGATGCTGCGCTCAAAAGCTTTTCCTATTTGATCAATCATATTGGTCTGTGTAGAGATGACTTTGTTAATTGTATGTGTCCTAAAACTGTGTGTTTGTTCAAATCTAAGATTTTTATTTATTTATTTATTTATTTATATAGAGCTAAGTTACAAAGTGAATTTATAACTTAACTTAAGGCTATAGCACTGGCTGCAAAGGCCTTTGGCTAGGAAATTTTGAATCGTAGGTAGTTGTGTTTATATAATATAATTCTGAGATAAGTTTTATTTTGTGAAACATTAATAACTTAATATATATTTTTATACTTGTTTTTTTTTTTAAATATGGTGACGGAGTTTAGTTGATTTAAAAAAGTTAATCATTTTTAATATATTTTAGTTTGTTGGGTTGGTAAGGAGCGTTAGGGGTGGTGTCGTTCTGTAAAACTTAGAGCGTTGGTTAGTAAGAAATAGGGATGGGCAGTCTGTTAAGATATGTTCTAATGTTATTGTATTGTGTTGACAGTATGTACAAATGTTGTTTATATTATGATTAAAGTAATGTTCGTGGGTAATTTTAGTATGTCCAAGTCTTAGTTTAATAAATTTGGTTGAATGTTTCTTGGGATTGTATCATGTTGTATATATTTTAAATATATGGGTGTGGTTTACATTAGCGTTATTTATATTTTGATACCATCTAGATGTTTGGTTAAGTCGATTTAATTAATATTTAATATTAAGCAGTCTTGTTTTGATGACGTTGTTTAAATCCCAGATGTTAAAGTTGTTGGTAAAGATTATAGGAAATTTAGAAGCTAATTTAGCTTGGTAGTCGGCTAGTTCATTTCCCTTTATACCTTTGTGACCCGGTACCCAAAGTAATAATATCTAAGGGAAAAATTACATTAAAAAAGTTCTTATTGTGGCAGGGTAGTATGTGACGTTTACACTGTTTTCAATGGCCTGGAGTGACGATAGGGAGTCAGAACAAATTACAAATTTACCTGGCTTAGTTATAATAAGTTGGATAGCTTCGTAAATTGCTATAATTTCAGCAGAATAAATTGAAGAGAAATTTTGAAGTAAGCCTATTTTTAAAGTTTGTTCTTCCGTAGTAATAGAAAAGGAAGTGGAGTGTTGTGTTTTTTAAGGAAATGAACTTTTTATTGCATTGGTGTATGAAGATTGGAAAGCTCCATGTTAATTGTATGCCTGTTAAGTTTCCAAGGAGGTTGTTTGGGTGAAATTTTAGGAGGTTGATATAGTTTAATGTCTAGATCGCGGCAAAAGTTTACTCCTCTATTTATAGCTGAATTTAGTTTTAGTATTGTTAAATCGCTTGTTTTTCAATTTCTTTACTATTAAGTTTAATTGCGATTCTTTAGAAAAATAAATGTTTTTAATTAGTTTAGCTTGTAGGAAATTTCTACGTTCGACTACTGTGTTTATTCCAGATTCCATTAAAAGATTGTTAATAGGGGTTGATGGAAATGCTCCTAGGCCTATTCTGATTGCATTATTTAACATAGTTTGTATTCTTTTCAGTTGTGTATGTGCTGCATTGCCATAGATGCAAAGACCATAATCGATTTTAGATATATTTATTGATTTGATGATGAATGGAAAGACATCTAATTATATTTAATGATTTTGATAGTGAAAAAGACAGTTCTTCTATATGTTTAGACCAATTATATTTGGTATCAAATGTTAGTCCAAGTATTTTCATGTTTGAAACAGTTGGTATGAGATAGTTGTTTGTTGAAATTTTGCATTGGCAATTACGTTTCCTACAAATGTGTAAATTATTTGATGATGTATCGCACCGCCTTGCGATGTTGTTATCCGTCAGGATTCTTCCAGAGGTGAAGGGCTTCCTTCGCTGGTTGCTCCGGGGGATCCGGGGAGCAGGAGAAGATTAGTATTTACGTTGAGAGGAACCTTCCTCTTTTAACTGCCAGCCTTGTGGTCTGGCAGAGTAATTAATAAAAATGTGTTTTACGACGTTTTAGTCCGAGTTGACGAGCTGCCGCTCTTTATTCCGGTAAATGCAAATTCAAACTGAAGCTTAAAATGATTCTTAAAGCTAACAAAGACTCGCAGCGGCCACGCAAATATGCTGTGTTTGCAGGCTGCGCACGGGTTTCCTGCCCAATGCTGGGTCAGCACTTTGACATTTTGATATTATGTTTCATACACAGAGCCAACTGTTCTAGTTCGTTGGCTTGTGTTAACTTGTAGGTGCTTGCATTTATTAAGTGAGAGAGATGACCCCATAGTAGAGCACCAATCAATAATTTTTTCGAAAATATGATATAAGTTTGCTGTGTGTTGACGTTGGTTTTGGTTAAATTTCACGAGAATATGAAAATCGTCTGCGTAGCCTACAAATGTAAGATTTCTTTGAATTTTTATTAAATTAGCCAGTTTAATATAAACTATAAGAAAAAGAATTACTGATATAGGGGAACCCTGGGGTATCCCGTTGTCTAATGGAAATGAGTGCGAAATATGATTAGCAATGCGGCATTTGATTTTCCTGTTTTTCATAAAGTTAATAACATATCTAAGAATGCTCCATGCTCCATTCTTGAAGCTGTGTTATTATAGCATGTATTCCGATCTTATCGAAAGCTTTATTAAAATCAAGTGAAATTATTGAAATGTGTTGCTTGTGTGATAGTGATTCCGTTATGAGATCATCTATTTGTTGTTACAAACCACCATAACCTTTGGGTATAATTTTGTCCAGTAATAATTAATATTAAATAATAAAATAAATAATTAAATAATTTTGTCTGAGTTTGGTTTGACAATAGGAATTACTAAGCTAGTTTTATATTGTTGTGGAATATGACTATGAAAAATGTTGTTGAAATGTTTAAGTAGGAGTGTTTTCACAACTACCGAGGCATTAGCTATCATTGGATAAGAAATTCGGTCGATTCCAGGTGTGTGACCTTTTAGGCTAGATATTGCGGAGTCTAATTCAGTTTGGGAGATGTCAGATTCGATTTGTTGTGCTGAGCGAGAAGGACATGCTATGTATGGATATGTTTTGCTGTATTTGTTATTAATAAATTTAGGAGAGAAATTAAAATCATTGGATTGGTTGGACCAGAAATTTGCAAATGTGTTGGCTATTGTATTGTCGTTGCAGATAGGAGAGGATGATTCAGGGCAATTTATAATATGGATGTGTTTTCTATTGTGCAGACCACATAATGTCCTAATATTGGTCAAATGTTCCTAGACGTTGATTGCGGATTAATGGTTGAGGTAAATTGTTTGACAGATTCTTTTTTGGCTACTTTGAGTTCTCATTTAAATTTAGCTGCAGTCTTACAAAAATTGATAATGTTCTCATTGGTAATGTATTTTTTCAATTTGTTTGCCGCTTGTTTTTTCTCTCGATTGAGAGCTTTTAAATTTGGATTCCACCATGGGACGTTTTTATTATTTTTAATTATTGTAGTTTGTGGAATGGTGTACGGTGCACTTTGTAGAATAACTTTATTTGGACTTGCAGCTTCTTTGTTTATGTTATTCGAAACAGGTATACAATTATTGAAATAGTTGGTTTTAATTTGAAAGTTGTTCCAATCAGATAGGTTTAATTTAAAAATAGGTTTACTTTTTGATGAGCGTTCTTCAATAGAAGTAGAGAGTGTAATAAGGATGGGGTAGTGGTCACTACCGTGTAAGTCGTTACAAATCTGCCACTTGATAAAGGGAAATATATCTGGAGAACAGAAGGAGATGTCGATGCGGGTATACGTATTATGAGTAGAAAAATGAGTGGGAGATTTATCGTTTAAAACAATAAAGTTAGAATTATTAATAAATTCGGTAAGTGTTCTACCCCTCTGGTTGTTTTTGTGGGAACCCCATAAGGAACCCCAGCTGTTAGAATCAGCCATGTTAGAGTTAGTATTGATAACATTAAGTAAGTTAGATTCTGTGAATGATTTAGTCGGTGGTATGTATGCAGAAATCATTTTCAGCTTTTTAATAGAGTGTGCTTCAATTCCAGTGGCGTCAAAGTCATTTGGTAGAGTAAATGAATTGTTTTGTATAGAGTTGTGTATTAATATTGCTGTGCCTCCATAAGTTGGCGAATAGTTGTTTGAATAAAGAGTGTAGTTAATAGGGATGGGTATATTGTTTAGGGAATGGAGGTGGGTTTCCTGTAGGGCTATAATTTGAGGGTGATATTTTTTTATAATAATTTGTAGTTCACTGATATTCCTGATATTCCATTGAATAATAATAAGGGGGACATAGTTAGTTTAAAGAAGAGATATGGTTAACGATAACCGGTAACACAGGATTAGAACAAAATTATTATAGGCACTCCATATTATCGGAGCTGTCTATAGAATTGTCATCATACTTAAATTTTAATGATTTTTCAAATTTGTTTTGCAATTTTAAAATTTTTTGTTGTCTTTTAGATAATGAACGAGGTAAGGCTTGAACTTTAGATTTCATAGAATTTGGTTTTGTGTTTGCTCCAGTAGGAGCAATTGTAACGAGATCATTTAAGTCGCTATAGTCAATGAGTTTGGGGTTTTGCTTTGCTAATGTTGACTTAATGTTAACAGAAGTTGATGGTTCTGGTAGAGTACTTTTATTTGTTTGTACTGGTGTAGTATTTTTAGATATTTCAGAGTATGTTGGACGGTCAGTTGAATGATTTTTTTTATATATAAGTTATGAACCCTCTTCCCGCACCCTTTGTCTTACCCCCTCCCACCAGCCTGCCTCACACGCGCTTCCTCCTCTTACGTCGCTTGACGATCACTCAACTCGCGCTGCGCCACTTGACGTTCAACCACTCCTAAGTGCATTCCGTAAGAACGCTGACTTCGCCCCCTCCCTCATCCATCAACGCAACAGTGTATTCAATGAACCGCCGGACGTCAGAACGCTGACTTCGCCCGCCCGCCTTGCCCACCAACTTGACGACGCATTCGACAGCCGCGCCGGCTACAATGTGCTGCGTCCGCAACCGACACTTTGTTGCTGGGAGCAGCGCAGCCGCCGGATATTGGGCAAGCGACCGCTGACGTAGCGTGGTTCACATTTCGGGCACTTGCCCACAGCCGCTGACATAGCGCGGCTCACGTTTCGGCCACTTACCCAGAAACTTCGCGGGGTCGACCCCCTCCCTACGCTGGCGGCAAAGCGCTGCATTCAGCAAGGGAGCCGGAGGGCTAGTGAGAGCCAGCACCAAGGCCAGAAATCAGTCTTCTGCGGACACCGGATCGATACACTTGCTGATATCCCAACTCTTCTTGTAATCTCTTAAGTTCGACTAATAAAGATTGTAACGTTCTGTAAATCACCGCTGTTAATTGACTTCGGAGAATCCTGGGGAGGACGAGGCGACATTCCACAAAGGTTCCAGAATGCTTCTGCTAATGACTAGGTGAGCTATACTGTGACAAGAGCTCGTCACACCCCCAAGCAACAATGAGTTGCATAACTGGCGCCCGAAAAAAAAGAACAAATGAAACAAACAAAAAAATAAAACAAAAAATAAAACAAACGAAATGAAATGAAATGAAATTAAAACAAAAAAAAGAATAAGTTGGAATGTGGAAAAATTAGAAAAATTAGAGTGGCAGTGATGTGATGTGACAGTAAACAATCAAACACTAAAAACGACCAACCGCCGCGATGAGAATGCCCATATAGTCTGTAGCGGGAACAACATTCTGCACGGGCGTAAAAAAAGTCGTACATAACTAACTGAAAAGACCACCCGCCACAGCGTTAATACTGTCTCCATCCAGGAGTGATATACGCGGGCGCAAAAGCGTCTTCATAAAAAAATAATAATGAAGGCCTATGTAATGACCCACTGCGGTGATTTGCTTACACTCGCTGTAACCTATTCGCGAGTGCAATGTACATAGTGCCAAAGAAAAAAGGAATAAATAAAATGAAAAGATGAAATAATCACCAAATAAACTCCAACTAAAATATGTGGTAATCTGCTGGAGAGGCTAAGTGGTGTGGAAGCACCCGAGATAGCTGCCCAGTAGATTGTGTGGCAACCGTACCATTAGTAGGACAAGGCCAAAAATGAAGAATTCGGACCACCGCACCCAGTTCAACTGTTCACTAAAATTCACTCGTCACTGTCCGAAAACCGAAACCACATGAAAAAAAGAAAATAAAAAGACATGAAACATAAACAAATATAAAAAATGATAAACTATTGCCCACAATTACTATTTGAATTTTCTAAAAGAAACATCTTTATCTTTCCTCAGATTTCAAGAAGAACACAACATACAACAACACACCTCAACACGCATACATCAATTGTCAAGGGTGAGTGAAACCATATCTACATCCAGGTTGCGCTTTTCGAAAGTAAAAAAGAAAAATCTTTATATTGACTTTCTAAGATAAGAAAAAAAAAAAAAAAAAAACGAACTATTGGTCAACCGTCTGCCTGTCCGAATAGTGTTTTTAGTTTTAACCAGAAGGTCACCACTTGTTAGTGCGCGGCAGAATATAACTTCGCCATCACAAGTATAGTCAATGATTTTTTTATGGGCAAATGGAGATAATTTAAATTGTTTATCCGTATCATTATTTCTTTAAATGACAATGTACTTGGAACTTATTGAATTAGTTGATTGTTTTTGGTTTATCAAATCGCCTTTTGGCGATCGGGGGGACCCCTCTCACCCATCGTATCGCGATCTACAGTTAGTTTTCACTTTTACTTTGCTTCACTTGTTTCTTTTCACTGTAAACACTGATAAGCAGATATTGTTTTCTGACACTTGTGGGAGTTAGTGAAAAAGACGACTGTTCACCTTGAGATCACAATTGACACTGTGAAAGTTTTGTTAAAAGACCTGCACATAATAATACTACTATTATTATGAGGAGAATTGTAATAGTTTTCAGTTCGGGCTGTGATACCTCGACTGTATTTATCACATTGGCGGTGGGGTCCGCAATTTTAGAATTATGATCTAACTTTATCGGAATATCTGAATGTTCGAAAATCGGTGGATCTTTGGGATTGCGTTGCTACTATTTATATTAAGATTCAAACTTTCGTTTAATATTTGACTGGTAATACGTTTAATATCATTGGTCTCTCTTTATTTATAAATTTTGTTATAAATTTACATTATATATAATAGTTTGATATTTTTTGATGAATTCTTAATTTTGTTTTTTTTTGTTAATTCTCATTTTGATTGCTTTTCTTTGGCAATTCACAAGTATTTTCTGAATTCCAATTTCAAAAAAAAGAAAAGAAAAAGACATGAAACATAAACAAAAATAAAAAATGATAAACCATTGCCCACAATTACTATTTGAATTTTCAAAAAGAAACATCTTTATCTTTCCTCAGATTTTAAGAAGAACACAACATACAACAACACACCTCAACACGCATACATCAATTGTCAAGGGTGAGTGAAACCATATCTACATCCAGGTTGCGCTTTTCTAAAGTAAAAAAGAAAAATCTAAATATTGACTTTCTAAGATAAGAAAAAAAAAAGAAAAAAAAAAAAAAACGAACTCTTGGTCAACCGTCTGCCTGTCCGATCCTATCCGCTTCCGATACCCCCACGCTCGTAGTAATGGAAGGAATTAAAGAATCCCTTAAAGCGCTCCTTGCTTAGTTGACCGGGTTGCAGGACGATATGAAAAAGATAAATGGTAGGCTCAGTACGCTAGAAACCGAAAGCGAAGGTCGTAATCCGGTGGTCACGCCTCCAGTGCCATTGGCGCGTGTGCGCAATGAATACGAATTGAAGGAAGTCTTTACGCTTCCAGATTGCGTCAAGGAACTCCAAACATTCGAAGGTCAAGCCGAGAGATACGTTTCTTGGGTGAACCGTGCGCAGGCAATTCTGAACGATTACGAGGTCATCAAAGGGAGACCCCTGTTCCGCGCCATAGTCTGTCACATTAGGCAAAAAATAAGAGGTGAGGCTGAGGAAGCTCTTGACTCTTATGGGGTTCTAGACGACGACTGGCCGGAAATTAAGAGAGTTCTGGCACTGCACTACGCGGACAGCGCGATGTGCGTACGCTGGAATACCAGCTTGGCCAACTGACCCAGGGGAATACAACTCTAGAGGAATACTATTTGGAGGTGAATAAGCACCTTTCCCTTACCCTCAACGGATTGAAGGCTATGGGATATCCAATGGAGGCAGTTAGGGCCCTCTCAGAACACTCAAGGGACAAGGCTCTTGACGTCTTTATCCGGGGAGTCGGCAATGATGCCTCTAGGCTACTGGTCATGCGCAGACCAAAAGATTTACAAGAAGCATACTTCTTTTGCAAGGAGTTACAGGCTGTTGCCCCGAGAGGGGGTCACTTTACCCGGTCCTCCGCGCCGGCGAGTTTCGTACCAAATACCCGGTTCTACCGGCCGCCAAACGCTCCTCGCTTTTCTTCCCCCTATCAGGGAAACAGTAGACCTTCATCAGGCTCGGGATATGGTGGGCCCCAAAACAATAACCGTTTCCAGGGCCCGAGGCCAACCATTAAAATGGAGTCGAACCGGTCGGGCCAGTCCCACCGCTCAGATTATAGGTCCCCCCAGAGCGAGGGTTCTGGAATAAAGCGAACATCGTCCGAATACCAGAACCCGTTCCAAAGGGCAACAAAGCTATACCACATGGAACCCATACCCGACCCTTCTATTATAATTCCTGTTGAGCATAGCGAGGTCCTTCCAACTGACCCCTACTACGATCAGCTCGGTACTGAGGACGCTAGGATGCCTCGCCAGGAGGCTATGGAAGAGAGGGACGATGAGATGGGAACTGAAGGCCCAAATTTTATGGCCTCTCCAGCGTCCCATACCTAGAATACGAAGGGAAAGATGGGGCTAAATTACAATTTCTGATCGATACCGGCGCAAACAAAAATTTCATCAGCCCCAGAATCGCCGCCGGGTCGACTGTCCTTCCTATTCCCTTCCGCGTCCAATCGGCTACGGGCTCTGTTACAATAACGCGCTGCGTAGCCGGGAAGTTTTTTAAGAAATTAGGAAACAACTTGACCCTTACCTTCTTTGTCCTCCCCGGACTGAATACCTTCTATGGTATAATAGGGGACGACACACTTAAAGATCTAAAGGCCTTAGTAGACAGGAAGAACAACTGCTTGGTTATATCCTCTGGGATAAAGATTCCCCTTCTTGCTAAAAGGTCCCCCAACGTCAATGCTTTGATAGATCCAACACATCCGGATGGTGTAAAACAAACCTTAAAGGCCTTAATTGATGAGTACTCGCAGCTCTTCGACCCCTTGTCACCGAGCGAGGCCATCGATACTTGTGTAAAGGCAGAAATCCGCACAAATACTTCAGACCCAATTTACACGAAAAGCTACCCCTACCCAGCGAACTTGAGGCCTGAAGTGGATAGGCAAATCAAAGAACTCCTGAATGAGGGCATCATACGTCCGTCTAAAAGTCCATATAACTCTCCGGTGTGGATAGTACCAAAAAAGCCGAAACCGGACGGCGAAAAGCAATGGCGGTTAGTCATCGACTTCAAACGGTTGAATGCGGTCACAATATCCGACACCTACCCGATCCCGGTCATAAATTCCACACTAGCTAGCCTCGGCGGAGCCAAATATTTTACAACACTTGACCTCACTTCGGGGTTCCACCAAATACACATGAAACCATCCGACACCGTGAAAACGGCATTTTCCACCCTTAACGGGAAATATGAGTTCCTCCGCCTTCCCTTCGGCTTGAAAAACGCCCCGGCTATCTTCCAACGCATGATCGATGATGTCCTTTGGGAACACATCGGCAACACATCATCGTCTTTAGTAACGACTATGATAGCCACTGGGAAAACCTTCGCCTGGTCTTTGAATGTCTTAAAAAGGCCCGGCTTCAGGTTAATCTGACCAAGACTCAATTCTTGTCCACCCAGGTTGAGTTTCTCGGTTATATCGTCAGTCATGACGGTATTAGAGCGGACATTAAAAAGGTCGAAGCTATTTCAAAAATGAAACCCCCTGGCAATATCAAGGAACTGAAAAGCTTCCTTGGGATGACATCGTACTATAGAAAGTTTATTTGCGATTATGCAAAAATCGCCAAACCTCTGACCAATTTGACCCGCGGTGAATCCGCTCGCGTTAAGGCGAACCAATCTAAAAAAGTCCCGGTCGAGCTCGATGACACGGCCTTACAGGCTTTTGACGACCTGAAAGCAACCTTATCCTCTTCAGAAGTGCTTGCCTTCCCAGACTTCGGCAAGCCATTCCATTTAACCACAGATGCGTCTAACTATGCTCTGGGAGCTGCATTGTCGCAAGACATTGAGGGAAAAGACCGCCCCATAGCTTACATCTCGCGCACTCTGTCCAAAACTGAAGAAAACTATGCCACTGTAGAAAAGGAGATGCTTGCTATAGTATTGGCACTAGACAACCTCAGGTCCTATTTATATGGCGCTGCATCTGTTAAGGTGTATAGAGAACACCAACCTTTGACATTTGCGCTAGGGAGTAGGAATTTCAATGCCAAATTGAAACGTTGGAAGGCGAGAATTGAGGAGTACAACTGCGTACTCATTTACAAGCCTGGTAAATCTAACGTCGTTGCTGACGCCTTGTCCCGTATACTTCAGATGAACCATTACCTTGATGGGTGCCGTTCGGACACTGCATCGGCTACTGAGGGGGAATCCACCATTCATAGCGCGGACGAAGTTCCCATTAATGTATACCGCAACCAATTAGTCTTCGATCCCGACCGATCGGAATATTTGTGCGAGCAACCGCACAGGGGCTTCGTGCGTCATCTCATTCCGGTTGGAGTTGGTCTTTTATCCGATTTGGTCGTTACCTTGGGAAAATACCTTAAGCCATCGGTGATCAACGGGGTTAAGATCCCGGAAATTTACCTGTCATCATTCCAACATCAATGCTTAGAGAATTTTGCCTCGTTCAAAATACGCATAACGCAAAGGTTGGTGACAGATTTGTCGGATCCCGAGGAGGTCTGCGAAGTTATTGAAAAAGAACATCGCAGAGCTCACAGGGGTGCTAAGGAGGTGCGCCTGCAAATTTTGGAGAAATTTTATTTCCCTCAGATGGCCAGCACCATCCGTAAGCAACTCTCGTCGTGCAAGTGTTGCAAACTCTACAAGTACGAGAGACATCCCAATAAACCACTCCTTCAATCGACGCCTATCCCAAAATATCCGTGCGAAATCCTTCACATCGATATTTTCACCTTGGAGAAGAAGATCTACTTGAGCTGTATAGACAAATTCACCAAATTTGCCAAGCTCTTCCCTTTAGAATCAAAATCTTCGATTCATCTACGGAAAAGACTAGTAGAAGTGCTTCATTATTTCACCGTCCCGAAGGTATTGGTCTCAGACAATGAGAGAGGCCTCCTGTGCCCGACGGTACTGAACTATTTGCGTACGCTGGGGATTGCGCTCTACAATACTCCGACCCAAAAAAGCGAAGTCAATAGTCAAATCGAGAGGTTTCACTCCACCTTCCTTGAGATTGACCGATGTTTGAAAGGCGAACACCCTGACTTCAAGTTCAACGAATTGGTCGCTATAGCGGTGGACAGATACAACAATTCTGTTCACTCGGTGACTGGGAATAAGCCGGCGGACCTGTTCTTCGACCGCTCGGCCAGGATCAACTATCAGGGTCTGACTAACTTCAGGACAAAGGTCCTAGAGGATGTTAGAGGCCTAATAGAGAATAGGCAGAGGCTCACAAACGCGGCCCATAATAAGACCCGTTCTGAACTGTGACTTACGATCAGGGAGACAGGGTATTTGTCGCCAATAAACAAATTAAGACCAAAGAAAAGCCGCGCTTCAGGGCCGAAGAGGTTGCTGAGGATAGGAACGTAACGATTAAAACCAAGACAGGCACAATTTTTCATAAGTCCGATCTGCGGAAATAAACAAAAAAAAAAAAAAAAAAAAAGTATAATAATAATAATATTAAATAAAGAGATAAAAATAAAAAAAAAGCGCTGGACAGTACATGTGTGTTTCACAAACTTCTTTACACTCACACACCTTGTGCCCTTCCTTTACTACACATAACACTAAACACATAACACACAATAAGGAATCAAACACCTACCCCTAAAAAATTTTTTTTAATACTGCAAGCTACATCTTTTTAATTGCAAGCATCGCCGGGAGCTGCGGACATTTTCAAGTATGAAGCTCCGGTTGTGCCACTGCAGTAGGGCACAGTCTGGCGGGTCAACGGTCAATTCAAACTGGCACATGTAATTGACTTGGCAAGGCTCGAGGCGCTGACTCAGGAGGTTCAACGCGAGGCGGCGCTACTAATGGATCCCAGGATTGAAGCGCTGGTAACGCACTACCTGGAAGAATCGCGGGAGGGCCTGTCAAGACTGATGGGCACGCGGCGCGGACGTCGTTCACTGGACTGGATTGGGTCCGCATGGAAGTGGATTGCGGGTTCTCCGGACGCATCGGATTGGGACGCCATACTTCGTGCGCAGGAAAACGTCGTCAAAACGGCCGACCAGCAAGTAAAGATAAACGCTGGCCTGTTCGACGCCTCATATGAATCCCTGAGACAATTGAACGAAGTAGCTGCGAGGGTCAATGCCATCGATGGAGATGTACACACGGCAACGACGCTACTGCACAAGGCCTTGATCATCGATAGCCAGGTCGGCGAGCTGACCCAAGCTTGCCAACTGGCTAAGGCAGGAATTGTAAACTCCCGCTTACTTGACCACGGGGAGGTACAAACAATTTTGACCGAGGTCAGGAACTTGCCGTACCAGAGTACAGTAGAAGCACTGGAATTTTCCCGCCCGTCTGTGCTAACAAATGGAACGGCGCTGCTATACATTTTGTCTATGCCCAAGGTCGCCAAGGACTACCGCCTTCTTCTTCTTCTTCCGGCAACGCATGGAGGGAAACAAGTCATGGTCAAACATGACAAAGTCGCCGTAACCACCGAAGAGACCTACGCCGTAGTAGACGACTGCCTCTCCATGGGGAACACGACTGTTTGCCCGGAGAAAAGTCTTCTGAAGCTAGACGAGGACGGATGCATCCCCAAGCTGTTAAAGGGCGGTCAGGCTAAATGCGAACTTCTCAGGAACAACGAGGCGCGCATAGAACTGGTCGAAGATGGGACAATGTTCCTGTCTAATTTCAACGGGACGATGGAAGTCGGCTCCAGGACCCAACAATTGGCCGGAACTTACATAGTCCAGTTCGCAAATGAGATGATCAGTGTGGCCGGAAAAACTTACACGAGCTACTCCTCGACGCACTTTACAGTCATGCCGGCAGTGCTCACTTCAATAACTGCCACGGGATACGCGCCTTCACTGCACTACGTCAACGCCTTTAATATGGAGAACCTGAAGAGACTCTCCGGTATGTCCGAGAAGGTCTCTTTCTCTTTCCTGGTGGAAGCATTGGTCGCCTTGGTTGTCGGTGTGGCCCTATACACCGTACGGAGGAAGCTAACATCGACCAAGGGGATCCCGATCATAAGAGACGGCACATTGGACCTGGAGGTACAAGAAGCTAACAGGGCACCCAAAGCCCAATAATCTGCGGGACGCAGATCTTGAGGGGGGAGGAGCTATGAACCCTCTTCCCGCACCCTTTGTCTTACCCCCTCCCACCAGCCTGCCTCACACGCGCTTGATACGTCGCTTGACGATCACTCAACTCCCGCTGCGCCACTTGACGTTCAACCACTCCTAAGTGCATTCCGTAAGAACGCTGACTTCGCCCCCTCCCTCATCCATCAACGCAACAGTGTATTCAATGAACCGCCGGACGTCAGAACGCTGACTTCGCCCCCCCGCCTTGCCCACCAACTTGACGACGCATTCGACAGCCGCGCCGGCTACAATGTGCTGCGTCCGCAACCGACACTTTGTTGCTGGGAGCAGCGCAGCCGCCGGATATTGGGCAAGCGACCGCTGACGTAGCGTGGTTCACATTTCGGGCACTTGCCCACAGCCGCTGACATAGCGCGGCTTACGTTTCGGCCACTTACCCAGCAACTTCGCGGGGTCGACCCCCTCCCTACGCTGGCGGCAGAACGCTGCACTCAGCAAGGGAACCGGAGGGCTAGTGATAGCCAGCACCAAGGCCAGAAATCAGTCTTCTGCGGACACCAGATCGATACGCTTGCTGATATCCCAACTCTTCTTGTAATCCCTTAAGTTTGACTAATAAAGATTGTAACGTTCTGTAAATCACCGCTGTTAATTGACTTCGGAGAATCCTGGGGAGGACGAGGCGACATTCCACAAAGGTTCCAGAATGCTTCTGCTAATGACTAGGTGAGCTATACTGTGACAAGAGCTCGTCACACCCCCAAGCAACAATGATTTGCATAACTTATATCATATGCCGTTTTATTGTCAACTTGCATGCTAGTCTTAATCGCTATAATTTCTTGTTGTTTAATGTATATAGGGCATTTCTTATAATTTAAAGTGTGAGTATTGCTAGTTATCTTAGATGTTTTACAATTAATACAATTAATATCTTTTTGACAAGTTTCATTTATTTCGTCATTTAAGTGATACTTATCCCCGCATTTGGCGCAGACTTTATCATTTCTGCACGTTTTAAGGGTATGTCCAAAACGGTAGCAGTTGTGGCATCGTAAAGGGGTTGAAATGTATGGACGAAATACAGCTCTCTCATATCCAATCATAATGTGTTCTGGGAGAATCGTTGAAGAGAATGTTAATATATGTAAACCAGTTTCCGCCAATGATCCGTCAATATTGCGCAATATTTTTTTGACGCTGGAGACCTTTTGCGATTGGAGCTCTGTTTGTATTATTTCTTCAGTGATGCCGCGAAGGCAACTGCAGTATATAACTCCCTTACATGAGTTAAGCGTGCGATGCTCAGAGAAGTTCGACATCTTGAGTAGTTTATCGGCTTGAATAGTGTTTTTAGTTTTAACCAGAAGGTCACCACTTGTTAGTGCGCGGCAGAATATAACTTCGCCATCACAAGTATAGTCAATGATTTTTTTATGGGCAAATGGAGATAATTTAAATTGTTTATCCGTATCATTATTTCTTTAAATGACAATGTACTTGGAACTTATTGAATTAGTTGATTGTTTTTGGTTTATCAAATCGCCTTTTGGCGATCGGGGGGACCCCTCTCACCCATCGTATCGCGATCTACAGTTAGTTTTCACTTTTACTTTGCTGACGCTCCCTCGAAGGTTCAGGTGGCGGGGTGCTTCCCGCACTTGTTTTCGGCTGCAGCTGTCCTGGGTCTATGGGCTCAGGCGGCACCGGTGCTGGTCATCGTACAGACTATTTATCTTCTGCTGCAATACGGATGTTCTCGTCCAGTGATGCCGGGGTGAGTATGTTTTATGTGGGTTACTGCTGAATTTTTTTTTTTGATTTTTCTTGAGGTGAGTGCTTCTGAATGGTCTCGGTGGTGACAGTGGTGATGATGAGGAATTAAGCAATAAAAAATTGCGGATTGTTCTTGCTGCTGATGTGGCGAACGAAGGCTGTTGACTGCTTGCACATCGTCGTGCACTACAAATGTTTGCGTTCTCCCTCTGCGCGCTAAAATTTTCGCTTCGTGGGGGAAGAACTGCCGGGTTGATTGTCGAAACGATTTGTATTTATCATTGTTATTTTCCACATCAGTTTATTTATGATTGCTATTTTCTTGCAGGAACAAGTGTCACGGTCGCCATGTATCATATGAGAAAGAAGGCCTCATTTAGTTTGTCGCTTAATTTGGTTTCTTTATTTCTGGAGCAGAGAAGGTCCTGCTCCGTTCAAAAAAAAAATTTGTCAATCTCTTGAAGTTCTCCATACAAAGGTTTCTTAGCCTAATTCGAGGAGCAGCGTTGCAGGGGTAGCATGCAACTGCGACGCTTATATGCATATCTTATGTATATATATGAATTGTCGCCGACGGCGCTGGAGGAGGGGGAGTGCTGTAGGTACACATTTGCGGGGATTGGCGTTTGAGCAGCGTGAGAATGCTGACTATGCAATTATGCATGTTGGCCTTCAAGTGGACGCTCGTGTTACGCGTGCCTTTGGGCTGGACTGTTTATGTACACTTTGCAACAGAGTGCTACAATGTGTTTGTTGTTATTACAGTGGTATATCGCTATATGTGGATACAGTGGTACATCGCTATATGAGCATATAACACAATGCCCATAATAATAAAATATTTTAAATATTCTTTTAATTTTAATTTATTATTATTTCAATTTCTATCGGTATGCCAAACGTTTTCTTGGCACGCCCAAAAACAGCACAAAACTGCCACGCCCTCACTTTGGAAAGCAAATGTTTCATGATTTGTTAATTTCTATGGATAAATTAATATAAGTAGGGTGCTGCAGGGGGGATCTCTCGCCGCAGTCACTGGTATATTGCCGTTTGGCCGATGATCTCCAGGTGTCCCTCGTACGGAAGCGGGGGTAGTGAATTCACTTAAAGATTTTTGATGATTATGGGAAGATGAGTGTCTTCCTCTTGGCTTCCGGCCTAGGGACTCAGATAGCTATGGTAGTTTATAATGATAACGACAGATGCCGGAGTAAGTTTTATGAGCTTGTGCTCTTTATTATTGGACTGTCCAAATCGAACTAACTTAAAAGCTAACATAGAAAAAGCTTCATAGCGGCCTCTGCCAATGTGCAGAGCTTTTGCCGCCTATGTGCGAGCTTCCGGCCAAATGCTTGGAGAGCAATTTGACCAGTACTGGTGTGCGGACGATAGGTCCCTCAAGATTAAGGCCGCCCACGGCCGACCCTATTTGGGCGTGGACTTCCTTAAGTTGGGCTGTGGATTTTTTGGACCTCGTGGCTCGCTGGCAGGTTAGGCAGATGCAGATAAGAGCGTAGAAAATTGCTCCTGCAATTAGCGCTATCTGACTTAGTCGTTATCCGTCGACGTTTTTCTTGAATTTCCTGATCTGCTCCAAATTCTTTTCACTCAAGTGGTGAAAAGCGATATGGGAGGCTCAGAATCTCGTGTTTCATCGTATTCAGGACAGTGGAGTAAGCTACTCCCGGTGCCCTTCTCTGGACCATGTCGTTATTTATGAAGACGGTCTCATTGACCATAGCACTCTCAATGAATGTTATTAAGTGCGTGCCTCTAATGTGAATGTTTGTTCCATTAGCCACGCGCACGAGTGCTGGTCTTTGATTGATGATGATTATTCCTTCGTCGACATAGGTGATCGGATGTAGGTCGCTCTGCTGTGTGTCGTAATGTGACATGACTCCAGCGTGAAGATCTTGGACAGACGAGCTCACCGAAGATAACTGGCAAAACGCAACGGACAAAATTTCCCTTTTGGGGGTGTTGGTGGGCTCCTCGCCCCAAGTCTGCATGGTCCAGGAAGTTTGGACAAACTACATTGATTTTTGCGAGTGTGATTGTTAGCATAAGGTTCTGTAGTTCCATAACAATGATTCTATTGCGTGTTAATAGCATTTCGTAAAGATGGCCTGTATCGATTTGTGCACTTTTGGAAACTTTGAAAAGTTGATTGACAGTGTCGGTAAGCTAATTAATACGAACTTGTGTTTTAGTATTGATTTCAATTTGGCTATTATGTGCATTAAATAATCGTGCTTCAGTGAACTTTATCTTCTCAAAGTCTTCAGCGTCAGTTGTCCCTGCGACAACCTTCAAAGCAGTTTCCAACAAGTCTAGGCTCCTGGCCACTCTGTGATAGACGCTCTACGAGAAAAGCAGTTCACGGAGATGAGAGATATCAATGCTCAGGAGCTTCTTCATACGGGACTGGGGGAACATATCGACCATACTGTCTGTCGGTTTTGACAATCACTCGCCTATACTCAGAGAGGTGAGCCGAGTGTCTAACGTAGGCAAATTCCTCCTAGACCAAGACTTTACCGTCAATGACGGGAATATAATTAGCTTGAGAGTAATCTGTGATATGGGCCGATGTCACGGCCAGGAGGCAAAGTAGAAGCGTTGGAATGATGTGTGTGATATGTGTGATTAAATAATACATGTCGGAATGGAGTTGCCCACCACAAATAATAGTAAAAAGATGTACAAAATTATGCCGAGTGGGTATGGGTAATGAAAAAATAGTAAATAGGTGTAAAAAAAACTCCAAGGGAACCGCAACTGGGCTCTGCCCGGGTTACCTGAGGTTGTCGTTTTTGATTTTTTCCTGGAAATCACGTAGTGGATCGTCCAGATTTGCCCGCATGACCTCGGCCGGTTTCTTGTTAATGACAGAGTGGATAGACTAGTTTTATCTGTGGCCAGCAAGATCAGCTCAACCGTGTCACGTATGCCTTTGTCGATTTTTAGGCATCGCGTGTTCGACCAACGTGCTGTGGAAGCGTTCCACCTGTCCGTTGGAGACGCTATGAAGGGGCGGTGCATTCGAGATGATGACGCCGAAATGGTTTTCCAGCATAGCCACTATTGCTTGCGATTTCAAATCGTTTGGGGCAAACATTCATGAGTTATAAAAGGTGTACTTTAAAATTCTCTATTTTCGGGAAGTAGTACTCGGAGAGTACTGCTTCACGTTTTCTTATGCCGACCTGTGAGCTCTGTTGTGCTCGGCGGTGAGGATTTCCTTCCTCTCCTTGACCGCCAAAATGTCGGTGACGCTTTTTTTGCAATACCATAAATTTGTGGCCGGCAATTGTCGAACCACCTCGTCCTGGATTTGTGCCGACGTGTGAAGATCACAGTGAAAGGCATTTACACCATTAGGGATAATGGTGTTGGCAAGTTCTTCTAGCAAAGTTTGTTTGCACGAGAAGTAAGCGATAGTTCGCTGTGAACCGTGGCCGCGCACGACTCTGGTTCCTGTTCTCCAACAACGTTAAGTTGTTGTCTCGAGAAGGCATCAGCAACAAGGTTATTTTTTCCGGGCTTGTAAAAAATTTGTGCGCCGGACTCATCGATGCGTGCTTTCCACCTCTTTATCTTGGCGTTCGAACTGGATTCCGATACCGCAAACGTCAAGGGTTGGTGGTCGGTAAAGATGTTTATTTCTTTAATCGCAACTTGGCTAGTGCCCAGACTATGGCTAACAGTTCCCTTTCGTTGGTAGCATAGTTAACCTCTCTGTCGCTCTGTCCTAGAGATCATTGTAATCGGACGTCCCGCTTGGGATAGCACTGCGCCAATGCCGTAGGCCGAAGAATCTGTCGTTAGATCAAACGCTTTTTTGTAGTCAGGGTATCTGAGGATGACGTCCTCAGATGCCAGGATATTACGTAGTTTCTCAAGGGCACGTTGTTGCGCTTCGGAAAATTGTACCTGGATACTCCTGAACCTGTGTCGGCTAACACTACCATTTTCGCCTCTCAGTATGTCTGAAATGGGACTCGCTATTGATGCGAAATCCTTGATTAAGCATCAATAATAGCTGGCCAAGCCCAGGAATGACCTGACCTCAAATACGTTTTTGGGCTCTGGAAATTCTTTTATGGCCTTGACCTTCTCTGGATCAGTCGCCACCCCATTTTTGGTGACGATGAACCCTAGAAAACTCACGCTTTTCTTTAAAAAACGCGACTTTTCTCATGTTTGCATCATAAAGGCTCTTCAGAACCCAATCCACGTGCTTAATGGGTATTTTCATCTTCCGAAAAGATGATGACGTCATCGACGTAAACGTAGCAGAACTTGCCGATCTGCTGTCGCAGAATATCGTCAATTGTTCCTTGGAAGATGCTTGCAGCATTCCTGAGTCCGAATGGGAGTCTTCGGAACTCATACTTCCCCCCGTTTACTGAGAATGACGTCTTCTCACGATCGCGTTCAGCGAGCATTTGGTGATAGCCAGACTTCAGATAAAGTGTCGTGAAGTATTTGGATCTTCCAAGATTCCCCAATATCATTGAGATATTTGGCATGGGTTATCTGTCTGGTACCGTCCTTTCATTCAATTTGCGAAAGTCCAGTGCCAAACGAATTTTTTGCGTCCGAGCAATGTACGTTGGTAAAATTGACATGGGGGCAAGTGTGAAAATCAATGTGCTCTACTTCGGAGCCCCATCTGAGCTGACCGGAAGCTAGGCAAAGCGACGCACCGGCCTGTTCTAAGAGTTCTAGGCCAACGATCGCGTCGAAGGAGGTCAAATCTGGTAGTAAGAAAATGGACACAAAACATTTTTAGCGATTCTAGTCACACCATGAATCGAATGGATTGCAAATGGGGACTCCACCGGGCGGACGCCTTTCAACCCCTTAAATGGTCGGATGACCCAGCAGATTCATGTCGATCGCCGCTACTCTTTGTCTGATGACGGGTAGCAGGGATTTTCCCCTAAAAAATTAATGGCATACTCTAGTATGGAATCATCGTCGACTTTATCCGCTGCACTGGAGGCTGCGGTGGCATAAGCCGTGTCCGAATTATCTGAGGCCTGGGCAAAATTGTTGAGCGGCCAGACGAGGCCGGCTTCGATTTGGGAAAGCCGGGGCGTGAGATGGTTGCATTCTGGACAATTACGGATCAACCTCCATAGGTTCCGGTGTGTTCCCACGAGCCATCCGGTCGCTTCGTGGAGCAGCGTGCACTTGTGCTCTGTGCTGCTTAGTAAAGTGCGGGTTCTTCCCGGCACTCCCTGCGAGTTGGCTTGTGGAGGGCCATGCTGGTGCTCCTGCACTTTAGGATATTGTTTACGGTCCCTGTCTTCTTGGCTTCTTGCAAACGAAGTTGCGAAGGTGTTCCGCCCGTGATTGGACTCCACATCCTGCGCCAGGGCGAGCGCTGACGGCTTGTCTTTCGGCTTTTCAGCAAATGGCACGTCCGTAAGGTTGCGCCTGAGTCCCGAGACGAAAACTCACAAAGCGAGATCCCGGAACTTTTCGCACAGCACCGTTGCTGCCGACGCTTCATAGGACATGGTTGCCTTGTTGGTGAGCAAGGTGAGTTTTTTCTCAACCTTGTCATAATATTGTTTTACAAATTGTTTTACGCAATTCGATCTCTCTGCATTGTCTTTCGAATGCTTGCTTCTGTAGTACCTTTAGTACAGTCTTAATATGTTCTGCGTCTAAAGACATTTTATATGTAGTAAATGAATTAGTACCGGCACTTTTTACTGCAGAGTTTTTTTGCAGAATCGTCGCTTTCGAACTCTGAGTCGCTAGCTTATGTTTAGAATTCCTATATTGCTCATGAGGAGCTGTGTATGAGAATACTCAAGCCGTTGTGCCCATGGGGCCAAACAGTACGGCGAGGGTGTCGCGGGGGCTGAGCCGCCGCTTTGAAAGCCCTTCGTCCAAGGCCTCGGTGAGCAGAGCCGCTGCCTAGCTAAGAAACAATAAGGTGAAGGACCTGCGGAGAGCGGGTAACAATAACACGTAAATTTAATTCACAAAACGTATGGATACTTGCATAGGTCAATGAAATTGAGTGGTCACTGGATGATCCCACGCAGCAGTCCACGGGCGGCAGGCCTGTCGATTATACGGGAGTTTCCCACGCAGCTGTCGTCGCACGGAAAGTGCAATGTGTAATCCTACTAGATGAATTAGGAAGATTAGGATGGCTTCAGGCCTAGAGACTCAGATAGCTTGAAATGAGAGGTTCTTACGGCGGATCGAAGGAGTTTCTTTCAATGAGCTGGTGCTCTTTATTCATTCAAATGTAGAAGCGAACTGCTTAATAGCTAACAAAGGAAAAGCTTCATAGCGGCACCTGCCAAAGTGCAGAGCTTTGCCGGCTGTGTGCGAGCTTCCGGCCAAATGCTTGGTCAGCAATTTGACCCGTGCTTCTGAACGGACGATCGGCCCGGTTAACTTAGTTAACTACTCCCTCAACTGGGCTGCGGATCTTTTGGCCCTTGTGGCTCGCTGGTAGGTCAGGCCGACACAGATAAGAGCGCAGAAAATTGCTCTTGCAATTAGCGCTATCTGGCTTAGTCGGTATCCGTCGACGTCTTCTTCGAATTTCCTGATTTGCTCCAGATTGCGTTCACTCAAGCGGTGAAGATATGGGAGGCTCAGGATCTCGTGTTTCATCGAGATATTCAGGACAGGAGAGTTAGCTACTCCTGGTGCCCTATTCTGGAACATGTCGTGATTTATAAAGACGGTCTCATTGTTCATAGCACTCTCAGTAAATTTTATCAGGTGCGTGCCTCTACGGTGGATGTTCGTTCCATTATCCACGCGCACAAGTGCTGGTCTATCATTGATGACAATGATTCCTTCGTCGACATAGGTTATCGGATGAAGATCGCTCTGCTGTGTATCGCAATGCGCCACGACTCCAGCGTGGAGTTCTTGGGCGCACGAGCTCACCGAAGATAACCGGCAGAACATTGCCCCAGATGATATGGACCAGTTCTTGACGGCGCGGCAATCATTCTTACACTCCGCCACCACATTATCCTCTAACTTTAACACCGTATCGTGGTGTGCTACCGGAATAATGGTAATCTTGTTGCAGTCTATCTTAATTTTGGGGAATTTTATTACGAAATGCAATATGTTAAGAGATTGTAAGACTTTAACGGACGCAACGGAAAAAATTTCCCTTATGCGGGTGTCAGTGGACTCCTCGACCCAAACATTCTCCAAATCTGCATGCTCCAAGATGCTTGGACTAACTACGTTAATTTTTGCGAGTGTGATTGTTAACATCAAATTCTGTAGATAATAGCATCTCGTATAGATGGCCTGAATCAACTTGTGCACTTTTAGAGAATCTTAAGATTTGATTGAGTTCGTTAATGCGAACTTGTGTTCTAGTATTAATTTCAATCTGACTATTGTGTGCATTAACTAGTCGTGCTTCAGTGAATTTTAACTTCTCAAAATCTTCGCCGTCAGGTGTCCCAGCGACAACCTTTAACGCAGTTCCCAAGAAGCCTAGGCTCTAGCAACTCTGTGATGGACGCTCAACGAGTTAAGCATATCACGGAGATGAGCGATATCAATGCTCAGAAGCTTCCTCATGTGAGACTGGGGGAACATATCGAGCACGTTTTCGGTTTCATCAACCACTCGCCTATACTCAGAGAGATTAGCTGAGTGTCTAACGTAGGCATTTTCCTCCCAAACTAAGACTTGACCGTCGATGACAGGAATATAATTTGCTTGGGAATAATCAGTGATATGGGCCGATGTCACGGCCAGGAGACAGAGTATAAGCGGTGAAACTGACCTGTAATATGTGTGACTGATTAATAATTATTCGGAATGGAGTTGCCCACCACCAATTACGGTAAACAGAGGATGTAAACTAAACTATACTAAGAAATGTTAAAAAATTATTCCGAATGGCTATGAATAATAAAGAATATTAAAAAGATTATGCCAAGTGGATATGAATAATGAAAAATGAAGAATATAAAAAAAGATTATGTCAAGTGGCTATGGATAATGAAAAATAATGATAACCTATGCCAAGTGGCTATAAATCGTAAAAAAAAAACTCTATACCTATGCCAAGTGGCTATGAATGAAAAAGTAAAAAGGCTCCGAGGGAACCGCAACTGTTACTTGAGGTTACTTGAGGTTGTCTTTGTGGACCACGCTCCCTTTAATTAGGACTGTGCTCCCCAAGTCCGCCTCGATGGTTCTCTCCTCACATAAGGGAGTGAGTTTGTTGCCTAGTCGTCTGTTTGACTTTACTAGGACTTTATCGCCGACCTGAAACACTCTGTTCCGCCGAGAAGCGTCTTCTCGGTTTCTGGTCGTATTTTGGGCATTTTTAATTTTTTCCTAGACATCATTTTGTGGATTTTCTGGACTTGCCCACAAGACCTCGGCCGGTGTTTTGTCAATGACAGAATGGTTAGACTTGTTATACCTGGCAGTGGCCAGCGAAGTCAACTCTACTGGGTCACTTATGCCTTTATCGAGTTTTAGGCATCTAGCAAGTTATGGAAGCGTTCCACGTGCCCGTTGAAGACGCTATTGAGGGGCGGTGCATTCGAGATGATGACGGTTGATGATGGTTTTCAAGCATAGCCACTATTGTTTGCGATTTCAGTGATGGTTCATTGTCGCAGTAGGTGGCTTTGGCTTTGGGGAAAACATTCATGAGTTGTAAAAGGTGTGCTTTCAAATTCTCTATGGTTCTAGACGGAATCGGCTGTACCATACGGAATTTAGAAAACTTGTCAACGCAGGTGAGAAAATATTTTTTATCCGTTGAGAAAATATCAATGTGGGCCGGGATTGGGGTTTCACCGAGGTCCTGTTTCTTCGGATGTCTGACGTACTTTGCTTTGGCGCAAGTTTTGCAATTCGCTGCTATTTCGCTCGCAAATTTGGTCATTTTCGGGAAGTAGTACTCGGAGAGCACCTGCTTCACGTTTTCTTGGGCCGACCTGTGAGCTCTGTTGTGCTCGGCGGTGTGGATTTCCTTCCTCTCCTAGACCGCGAAAATGTCGGTGACCCTTTTTTTGCAATACCAGAGATTTGTGGCCGAAAATTGTCGAACCACCTCGTCCTGGATTTGTGCCGACGTGTGAAGATCTCAGTGAAAGGCATTCACACTATTAGGGAGCGCGCCTCTTCTAAAATTATTTGGTTCTGAAAGCAATTCACGGGCTTGTCCGTGGACTCGATCGTGTGTGTAAGCGATAGTTCGCTGTGAACCGTGGCCGCGCACGACTCTGGTTCCTGGTCTCCAACAACGTTAAGTTGTTGTCTCGAGAGGGCATCAGCAACGAGGCTATTTTTTCCGGGCTTATAAAAAAATTTGTGCGCCGGACTCATCGATGCGTGCTTTCCACCTCTTTATCTTGGCGTTCGAACTGGATTCCGATACCGCAAACGTCAAGGGTTGGTGGTCGGTAAAGATGTTTATTTCTTTAACCGCAACTTGGCTAGTGCCAGGCTATGGCTAACAGTTCCCTTTCGTTGGTAGCATAGTTAAACTCTCTGTCGCTCTGGAAGATGCTTGCAGCATTCCTGAGTCCGAATGGAAGTGTTCGGAACTCATACTTCCCTCCGTTTACTTAAAATTACGTCTTCTGACGGCCGCGTTCAGCGAGCGTGATTTGATGATAGCCAGACTTCAGATCGAGTGTCGTGAAGTATTTGGCCTTTTCGAGGTTCCCCAATATCATTGAGATATTTGGCATGGGGTATTTTTGTCCGGTACCGTCCTTTCGTTGCGAAAGTCCAGTACCAAACGCATTTTTTTATTGGCCGTTTCGTCGGTGCCCTTTTCGTTTACGACCCATATTGGGTTATTGTAGGTGGATTTCGATTTTTGGATTATGCCATTTTTATTATGCCATATTGTAAGGAAGACCCTCATTAGGATCAGCAAAAGCGTTTTCCCTATTCCCGAGAATTTTTAAAAGTCGCCAGTTATGATAAGTAGGTGCTTATTAAGTTGCAGGGAGTTGCAGAGTGTCTTAAGTTTGGGTATTTAAATTGGGATTTTAAGTAAGAATCAATACGTCCGTTCGGTTTGCCTTCGATTTTCAGATTGAATCTATATTTTATTCGTTGGTTATTCTCAGCTTTGCTTGTTACATTTGTTTACTTAAGGTGCTGATCTGGCCGAAAAGTGGAATTGGAGCGGATGCAGTTCTGTGGTGAGGGGTATCGGGTGAACCCCGATGTTAGTAGCGGCTCAGCATTTCAAGTGCCTTCCGATACCAAATACTTGTGGACGTCATCTGAATCTTTGATTGTCGAAGGGGGGTCTCGGCGGGGACCGCCGAGGGTAATTGCTGAGGCGACACTTAAGCCTCTGGCTGTCGAGGGGGTTTCGGCGGGGGACCGCCGAGGGCGTATGCTGAGGCGGTAACTCCTCCCTTCTCAGACTGAATTACCGACCATAGCGGGGGCATAGTTGCTGCAAACGTAGCAACTGGAGCGGTGGTCGGTGTGAAGGTGGCAAGTGGTGTGTCCGCCGATGAGAAGATGGTTGTCCTCTTTGAGAAACATGCCACCGCAGATACCATTATCAGTAAGATGCCAATCATCGTGTATGTAGTTGTCGCGTGGACCGTGGTTCCCCATTGTATTTTGCTGATCTGCATTTTGGTTTCGAGATCTTCCATTCTTAACTCGTGTATCCCTTACTCTTGGGTTGTCCTGTTTTTCTTGATCGTCTCTATCCGTGGTATATCCAGCTTTAATTCAGCTGCGCCAAGCTTCTCCACTGCCTCGTATTGGACGTTGTTCACCATTGTCTTGCAATGGCTAAATTTTATTAAGGCCGATCCATTCAATGTCCTCTCCGGTCCGCAATCTGTTTGTAGTTTCACGTTTTCTCCATTAAATATCGCGATGTACCCATCCTCTGGTTCGAATATCGCGGTGATGAATCCTGCATCCTTCGTCTCACATTCCGCCTCTCTTCCACCTATCAGCCTTCTTATACATTTTTCATTAGCTTGGTTTACAATCTTGTCGTTTTTACATGTATATATATTCCTTATAAACTGACATTTTTCCTTATAATAATACATTTCGTCTTCATGAATCGCCAAATAATTTGGTGTTATTACAAATTCTGTGTTATTCATTGGGAGTGCGATTATTCTTCGCAGCGAAAATATTTCTTTCTTAAAAATAGGTAATCTAATTGAAAATATGATATCCGTTCTGTTCATTATGGCTCTTAGGTCTAAGAAATCATACATGTGTTCCTCTGAAATTAAATGTACATCCTGCTCTTCAAGCTCTTGCATACATTTGCTTGCTTCTTGCCTGTCGAATATGAATCTTGAAATTACACCTATCTTAGCCAATAATAAGCTCTCGGCAACATAATTTAAGTTTAACCCTAGCATATCAATCGTTAATGAAATTCTATCAATGTATTCTAATCTATAAATCCTCTTGTCTTCTTCAATAAATGTCTTGCTTATTCCGTTTCTATAATTATTTATAAATGTATTTACCCTAATTTGCTCCTCCTACTATCTTGCTCCTAACTGCTCTGAGCGCTATAAGTCCTACATTCGACCTTTCCTCTCCTTTGATCAAACCTAATACCTGTTCTACCGCAGCTATAAATCCTTCTAGCTTACCTCCTTCTCCATCATATTTGGGGATAATCTCTACCAAGTCGATCACCTTGATCGCTTCTAATACCCCTGTAGTTGCCATTTTCTGCTAAGTTAGCTACCTTTTCTGCTTGCCTATATATTTTCGAGTATGTTTGTTTGTGTTATGTGTTACCTAATCTAATATTGTCTTATTAATAATTAGTAATAGTACTAATAGTTAATAAAATGTATTTGCCAAAACCGGATCTCCGTGTATGTATATGTATGCCAGTTATGTGATTATTTAATTAGTGAGTCCTCAAGTGTCCGTGTGTGCAATGGAGCTTCTGTAATTAATTATCATGAATAACTCTTCAACATTGAATATTATTTTTACAAAATGGGGTTTCAAAATAAATGTCGCTTGCTTTATTTGTCTTTTTATTGGGTGGTGTTTAATATGTACTATTTTGTTATTATTATATTTTATTATTATTATTATTATTTTTCTTATTATTTATTTATTTTTTTTTTTTTTTTTCGATACTTTATTCTTTAAAATACCCTGCATGCTGAAGCTAGCTGTTCAGCTGTGCCATACAGCTTCACAGCCAATTGCGGACAGTCATTGCTAAGGCATCCCCGTCTTGTCTATTCCACCGTGCATGCTGAAGCTAGCTCGTCGGCTGTGCGATACAGCCTCGGAACCAAATGCGGACAGTCATTGCACTTCGGTGTTTCCCCTTGTCTCTCACGTACTGTGTAATTTTTCCAACCCCCAGCCATACCTACGCTAGGCAGCCGCCCTGTGCGTTACAGTGCGCCGCCCAATACATGTGCATGGCTGGATTGCTTAATTTCTTTTATTTTTTTTTTTTTTTTTTTTTTTTGTTTTATTATTATTATTTTTGTATGTGCAGAAATTTTTATTATTATTTTTTCGATATTTCTTCCAAATTTATTTATTCCGTTGTATTTTTCTTTATCTCGCACCTTTAATTTTTCCTCAATATACGAATATCCATTCCTACGCTAAGCGGCCGCCCTGTGCGTTACAGTGCGCCGCCTAATACATGTGAATGGCTATCCTATTCTTTAATTATCTTGTTTTGGTCTCGTCCTCACGCTCAGCAGCCACCCTGTTTGCACAGCGTCCTGCCTAATACATGCGAACGAGCCCCTAATTTATTTAATTTTCTCTACTTCAGGACCCGCGGTGTTTTTCGATCCGCCCCTGTACTTGTATGCAACGTTCGATTCCCTCGAACCGTTACATACGACCGTTCTCCTACCGCATCGTACCATCGAACTTTTGTTGCACCAACCTTCTAACTCCGACCGCCCGAACCGTCTGGCCTGACGTCGACCGACGACCGTTCGCTCGGCGAACTTCTCGTTGCATCGAACCGCCGACAACCATTGTCGCTTGCCGACGGTCGTTCGTCTGCTTGAGCCGTTCGACGCGAACCGCCACTGACCATTCGTCCGATCGAACTGAACTTTTTCCCCGTGCATTTTATCGTCGACCGTAACTTTAAATTGATTTATTTCTTCCACAATTTTTTTTTTTTTTTTTCATAATGAATTTCGTTTTCTCAATTTCTTCTTGATTTTAAATTTCCAAATTACTTCTCTTCTACTCCCTTTCACCTTGTTATTTTAACTTATTATTTCCATTTAATTCTCATTTTTTTCCATTTGTTTTTTGCTTTTATTCTTTTCCACATTTGTAATATTTTTCTTTAATTGTGATCTTACTATTTTTTATTTCTTCTTGCATTTGTTTGTTTTATTCATTTCGTTTGCCATATTTTGTTTTACTTGCGATTTATTATTTTTTTTTTTTTTTTTTTTTTTTTTTTTTTTAAAAACTCCATTTCACTCACAACACTCTACTCACTGTTTTTATTTCTTCCTTACAATGCTATTGTTAAAATAATTTTCCACATCCTTGGTCGTCACGAATCCTTCGTTCCTGTTGAATCCGTCCTTAAGCCAAGGGCTGCCGACTGCGCCAGTTATGATAAGTAGGTTCTTATTAAGTTGCAGGGAGTTGCAGAGTGTCTTAAGTTTGGGTATTTAAATTGGGATTTTAAGTAAGAATCAATACGTCCGTTCGGTTTGCCTTCGATTTTCAGAATGAATCTATATTTTATTCGTTGGTTATTCTCAGCTTTGCTTGTTACATTTGTTTACTTAAGGTGCTGATCTGGCCGAAAAGTGGAATTGGAGCGGATGCAGTTCTGTGGTGAGGGGTATCGGGTGAACCCCGATGTTTGCAGCGGCTCAGCATTTCAAGTGCCTTTCGATACCAAATACTTGTGGACGTCATCTGAATCTTTGATTGTCGAAGGGGGGTCTCGGCGGGGACCGCCGAGGGTAATTGCTGAGGCGACACTTAATCCTCTGGCTGTCGAGGGGGTTTCGGCGGGGGACCGCCGAGGGCGTATGCTGAGGCGGTAACTCGCCCTTAATTAAGGGCTCTGCGTCCGAGCAATCTACGTTGGTAAAATTGACATCGGGGCAAGTGTGAAAGTCGATTTGCTCTACTCCGGAGCCCCATTTGAACTGACCGGAAGCTAGGCAAAGCGACGCGCCGGTCTGTTTTAACAGTTCTAGACCAACGATTGCGTCGAAGGAGGTCAAATCTGGTAGTATAAAAAACGTGGCTTTTAGGTTAAAAATAGACACGAAACATTTTTAAGTGATTGTGGTCACCACATGAATCGAATGGATTACAAATGGGGACTCTACCAGGCGGACGCCTTTCAACTCCTTAAATGGTCGGATGAAATTTTTTGACGCGCCCGTGTCAACCAAGAGTTTCATGTCGATCCCTGCTACTGTTCGTCTGATGACGGGACTACCGCCTTCTTCTTCTTCCGGCAACGCATGGAGGGAAACAAGTCACGGTCAAACATGACAAAGTCGCCGTAACCACCGAAGAGACCTACGCCGTAGTAGACGACTGCCTCTCCATGGGGAACACGACTGTTTGCCCGGAGAAAAGTCTTCTGAAGCTAGACGAGGACGGATGCATCCCCAAGCTGTTAAAGGGCGGTCAGGCTAAATGCGAACTTCTCAGGAACAACGAGGCGCGCATAGAACTGGTCGAAGATGGGACAATGTTCCTGTCTAATTTCAACGGGACGATGGAAGTCGGATCCAGGACCCAACAATTGGCCGGAACTTACATAGTCCAGTTCGCAAATGAGATGATCAGTGTGGCCGGAAAAACTAACACAAACTACTCCTCGACGCACTTTACAGTTATGCCGGCAGTGCTCACGTCAATAACTGCCACGGGATACGCGCCTTCACTGCACTACGTCAACGCCTTTAATATGGAGAACCTGAAGAGACTCTCCGGTATGTCCGAGAAGGTCTCTTTCTCCTTCCTGGTGGAAGCATTGGTTGTCGGTGTGGCCCTATACACCGTATGGAGGAAGCTAACATCGACCAAGGGGATCCCGATCATAAGAGACGGCACATTGGACCTGGAGGTACAAGAAGCTAACAGGGCACCCAAAGCCCAATAATCTGCGGGACGCAGATCTTGAGGGGGGAGGAGTTATGAACCCTCTTCCCGCACCCTTTGTCTTACCCCCTCCCACCAGCCTGCCTCACACGCGCTTCCTCCTCTGACGTCGCTTGACGATCACTCAACTCCCGCTGCGCCACTTGACGTTCAACCACTCCTAAGTGCATTCCGTAAGAACGCTGACTTCGCCCCCTCCCTCATCCATCAACGCAACAGTGTATTCAATGAACCGCCGGACGTCAGAACGCTGACTTCGCCCCCCCGCCTTGCCCACCAACTTGACGACGCATTCGACAGCCGCGCCGGCTACAATGTGCTGCGTCCGCAACCGACACTTTGTTGCTGGGAGCAGCGCAGCCGCCGGATATTGGGCAAGCGACCGCTGACGTAGCGTGGTACACATTTCGGGCACTTGCCCACAGCCGCTGACATAGCGTGGCTCACGTTTCGGCCACTTACCCAGCAACTTCGCGGGGTCGACCCCCTCCCTACGCTGGCGGCAAAACGCTGCATTCAGCAAGGGAGCCGGAGGGCTAGTGAGAGCCAGCACCAAGGCCAGAAATCAGTCTTCTGCGGACACCGGATCGATACACTTGCTGATATCCCAACTCTTCTTGTAATCTCTTAAGTTCGACTAATAAAGATTGTAACGTTCTGTAAATCACCGCTGTTAATTGACTTCGGAGAATCCTGGGGAGGACGAGGCGACATTCCACAAAGGTTCCAGAATGTTTCTGCTAATGACTAGGTGAGCTATACTGTGACAAGAGCTCGTCACACCCCCAAGCAACAATGAGTTGCTTAACTTATATCATATGCCGTTTTATTGTCAACTTGCATGCTAGTCTTAATCGCTATAAATTCTTTTTGTTTAATGTATATAGGGCATTTCTTATCATTTGAAGTGTGAGTATTGCTCGTTATCTTAGATGTTTTACAATTAATACAATTAATATCTTTTTGACAAGTTTCATTTATTTCGTCATTTAAGTGATACTTATCCCCGCATTTGGCGCAGACTTTATCATTTCTGCACGTTTTAAGGGTATGTCCAAAACGGTAGCAGTTGTGGCATCGTAAAGGGGTTGAAATGTATGGACGAAATACAGCTCTCTCATATCCAATCATAATGTGTTCTGGGAGAATCGTTGAAGAGAATGTTAATATATGTAAACCAGTTTCCGCCAATGATCCGACAATATTGCGCAATATTTTTTTGACGCTGGAGACCTTTTGTGATTGGAGCTCTGTTTGTATTATTTCTTCAGTGATGCCGCGAAGGCTATTGCAGTATATAACTCCCTTACATGAGTTAAGCGTGCGATGCTCAGAGACAGTAACTGGGATATCATTGGTGAAGTTCGACATCTTGAGTAGTTTATCGGCTTGAATAGTGTTTTTAGTTTTAACCAGAAGGTCACCACTTGTTAGTGCGCGGCAGAATATAACTTCGCCATCACAAGTATAGTCAATGATTTTTTTATGGACAAATGGAGATAATTTAAATTGTTTATCCGTATCATTATTTCTTGAAATGACAATGTACTTGGAACTTATTGAATTAGTTGATTGTTTTTGGTTTATCAAATCGCCTTTTGGCGATCGGGGGGACCCCTCTCACCCATCGTATCGCGATCTACAGTTAGTTTTCACTTTTACTTTGCTTCACTTGTTTCTTTTCACTGTAAACACTGATAAGCAGATATTGTTTTCTGACACTTGTGGGAGTTAGTGAAAAAGACGACTGTTCACCTTGAGATCACAATTGACACTGTGAAAGTTTTGTTAAAAGACCTGCACATAATAATACTACTATTATTATGAGGAGAATTGTAATAGTTTTCAGTTCGGGCTGTGATACCTCGACTGTATTTATCACATTGGCGGTGGAGTCCGCAATTTTAGAATTATGATCTAACTTTATCGGAATATCTGAATGTTCGAAAATCGGTGGATCTTTGGGATTGCGTTGCTACTATTTATATTAAGATTCAAACTTTCGTTTAATATTTGACTGGTAATACGCTTAATATCATTGGTCTCTCTTTATTTATAAATTTTGTTATAAATTTACATTATATATAATAGTTTGATATTTTTTGATGAATTCTTAATTTTGTTTTTTTTTGTTAATTCTCATTTTGATTGCTTTTCTTTGGCAATTCACAAGTATTTTCTGAATTCCATTTTCAAAAATATTTAAGGCAATTATTTAGACATACTGTTTTTGCATTCTTTTAATTTGTATTAATTTTTTTTTGTTTATAGTTACATTTTCCTGCCTAATTGGTGTATGACTTTACGAGCCATTCTTCTCATCGGGCAGAAAAAGTTCCGCTCAATGTTACAATATTTAGTGTAATACTAATATGCATCGAGATGGGTGTGCCACGCAGGGCAACAAAAAAAATATTTTAGGCTGCCTGGCACGCTAAGGTTCAGGTGGCGGGGTGCTTCCCGCACTTGTTTTCGGCTGCAGCTGTCCTGGGCCTATGGGCTCAGGCGGCGCCGGTGCTGGTCATCGTACAGACTATTTATCTTCTGCTGCAATACGGATGTTCTCGTCCAGTGCTGAAATTTTTGTTTTGATTTTTCTTGAGGTGAGTGCTTCTGAATGGTCTCGGTGGTGACAGTGCCATTGCGGATTGTTCTTGCTGCTGATGTGGCGAACGAAGGCTGTTGACTGCTTGCACATCGTCGTGCACTACAAATGTTTGCGTTCTCCCTCTGCGCGTTAAAATTTTCGCTTCGTGGGGAAAGAACTGCCGGGTTGATTGTCGAAACGATTTGTATTTATCATTGTTATTTTTCACATCAGTTTATTTATGATTGCTATTTTCTTGCAGGAACAAGTGTCACGGTCGCCATGTATCATATGAGAATAAAGGCCTCATTTAGTTTGTCGCTTAATTTGGTTTCTTTATTTCTGGAGCAGAGAAGGTCCTGCTCCGTTCAAAATAAAAATTTGTCAATCTCTTGAAGTTCTCCATACAAAGGTTTCTTAGCCTAATTCGAGGAGCAGCGTTGCAGGGGTAGCCTGCAACTGCGACGCTTATATGCATATCTTATGTATATATATGAATTGTCGCCGACGGCGCTGGAGGAGGGGGAGTGCTGTAGGTACACATTTGCGGCGATTGGCGTTTGAGCAGCGTGAGAATGCTGACTATGCAATTATGCATGTTGGCCTTCAAGTGGACACTCGTGTTACGCGTGCCTTTGGGCTGGACTGTTTATGTACATTTTGCAACAGAGTGCTACAATGTGTTTGTTGTTATTACAGTGGTATATCGCTATATGTGGATACAGTGATACATCGCTATATGTGCATATAACACAATGACCATAATAATAAAATATTTTAAATATTCTTTTAATTTTAATTTATTATTATTTCAATTTCTATCGGTATGCCAAACGTTTTCTTGGCACGCCCAAAAACAGCACAAAACTGTCACGCCCTCACTTTGGAAAACAAATGTTTCATGATTTGTTAATTTCTATGGATAAATTAATATAAGTAGGGTGCTGCAGGGGGGATCTCTCGCCGGCCAAATGCTTGGAGAGCAATTTGACCAGTACTGGTGTGCGGATAGGTCCCTCAAGATTAAGGCCGCCCACGGCCGACCCTATTTGGGCGTGGACTTCCTTAAGTTGGGCTGTGGATTTTTTGGACCTCGTGGCTCGCTGGCAGGTTAGGCCGATGCAGATAAGAACGTAGAGAATTGCTCCTGCAATTAGCGCTATCTGACTTAGTCGTTATCCGTCGACGTCTTTCTTGAATTTCCTGATCTGCTCCAAATTCTTTTCACTCAAGTGGTGAAAAGCGATATGGGAGGCTCAGAATCTCGTGTTTCATCGTATTCAGGACAGTGGAGTAAGCTACTCCCGGTGCCCTTCTCTGGACCATGTCGTTATTTATGAAGACGGTCTCATTGACCATAGCACTCTCAATGAATGTTATTAAGTGCGTGCCTCTAATGTGAATGTTTGTTCCATTAGCCACGCGCACGAGTGCTGGTCTTTGATTGATGATGATTATTCCTTCGTCGACATAGGTGATCGGATGTAGATCGCTCTGCTGTGTGTCGCAATGTGACATGACTCCAGCGTGGAGATCTTGGACAGACGAGCAACGGACAAAATTTCCCTTTTGGGGGTGTTAGTGGGCTCCTCGCCCCAAGTCTGCATGGTCCAGGAAGTTTGACCAAACTACATTGATTTTTGCGAGTGTGATTGTTAGCATAAGGTTCTGTAGTTCCATAACAATGATTCTATTGCGTGTTAATAGCATTTCGTAAAGATGGCCTGTATCGATTTGTGCACTTTTGGAAACTTTGAAAAGTTGATTGACAGTGTCGGTAAGCTAATTAATACGAACTTGTGTTTTAGTATTGATTTCAATTTGGCTATTATGTGCATTAAATAATCGTGCTTCAGTGAACTTTAGCTTCTCAAAGTCTTCATGACGGGACGTCAATGACGGGAATATAATTAGCTTGAGAGTAATCTGTGATATGGGCCGATGTCACGGCCAGGAGGCAAAGTAGAAGCGTTGGAATGATGTGTGTGATATGTGTGATTAAATAATACATGTCGGAATGGAGTTGCCCACCACCAATAATAGTAAAAAGATGTACAAAGTTATGCCGAGTGGCTATGAATAATAAAATCTATGCCAAGTGGGTATTGGTAATGAAAAAATAGTAAATAGGTGTAAAAAAACTCCAAGGGAACCGCAACTGGGCTCTGCCCGGGTTACCTGAGGTTGTCGTTTTTGATTTTTTCCTGGAAATCACGTAGTGGAACGTCCAGATTTGCCCGCATGACCTCGGCCGGTTTCTTGTTAATGACAGAGTGGATAGACTAGTTTTATCTGTGGCCAGCAAGATCAACTCCACCGTGTCACGTATGCCTTTGTCGATTTTTAGGCATCGCGTGTTCGACCAACGTGCTGTGAAAGCGTTCCACCTGTCCGTTGGAGACGCTATAGAGGGGCGGTGCATTCAAGATGATGACGCCGAGATGGTTTTCCAGCATAGCCACTATTGTTTGCGATTTCAAATCGTTTGGGGAAAAAAATGTTTATTCATGAGTTATAAAAGGTGTACTTTCAAATTCTCTATTTTCGGGAAGTAGTACTCGGAGAGCACCTGCTTCACGTTTTCTTGGGCCGACCTGTGAGCTCTGTTGTGCTCGGCGGTGAGGATTTCCTTCCTCTCCTCGACCGCCAAAATGTTGGTGACGCTTTTTTTGCAATACCATAAATTTGTGGCCGGCAATTGTCGAACCACATCGTCCTGGATTTGTGCCGACGTGTGAAGATCACAGTGAAAGGCATTTACACCATTAGGGATAATGGTGTTGGCAAGTTCTTCTAGCAAAGTTTGTTTGCACGAGAAGTAAGCGATAGTTCGCTGTGAGCCGTGGCCGCGCACGACTCTGGTTCCTGGTCTCCAACAACGTTGAGTTGTTGTCTCGAGAAGGCATCAGCAACGAGGTTATTTTTTCCGGGCTTGTAAAAAATTCGTGCTCCGGTTTAATCGATGCGTGCTTTCCACCTCTTCTTCTTGCCGTTCGGATTGGATTCCGATACCGCAAACGTCAACGGTTGGTGGTCGGTAAAGATGTTTATTTCTTTGACCGCGTATAGGTAGTGCCGCAACTTGGCTAGTGCCCAGACTATGCCTAACAGCTCCCTTTCGTTGGTAGCATAGTTAACCTCTCTGTCGCTCAATGTCCTAGAGATCATTGTAATCGGACGTCCCTCTTGGGACAGCACTGCGCCAATGCCGTAGGCCGAAGAATCTGTCGTTAGATCAAACGCTTTTTTGTAGTCAGGCTGTTCACACTATAAACTAATGCGTACACTTAATGAATTCAATTCGGGTGTGTGAATCTAACTGACTCGCTTTTGCGAGGGCATCGCCTTTTATTCATTCTTACATAGGTTCTTATCATCTAATTATATAATGACACTGCGGCAATAGACCACTGCAATCGTACTTATCTGTAGTTGCCACTTATGCTGTCCCGTGACATGTTTATTGCAGCCCTTAAATAGAACATATTTATAGTTTGTCTACTTATTCTCCGGGAGGGGGGAAATGTACGGCCAGTAGTTGTCCCTCATTTATGTGTTGCCTCCAGATATAAATGACCATTACAATTATGAAAATCGTTGTCGACGCTAGAGCCGAGTGTCCGCTTGCTGTGTGGAAAATCAAGTCATCAATGTGTACTTTGTTATTTTTCAGAGTCTTGATGCGCATTTGAAGATTTTGCAGTTCATTAGTGTTGTTGACAATCAAGTGCTTCAGCGGGACCACGTTCCATGTCTCCTTGTCATCTATAATTCATAAACTGGGGAAGATAGACATTTCAGACGCTGTCGAAATTACTTTTTGAGGAGTAATTATTGTTGTATCCCCTAATATTGCTGTGCATCCTGCCAGTAGTTGTATAATGCCTTGAGTCTTATAACTTGATGCTGTTCGTTGCATCTTATATTAGCTGTTGTATTCCGAAACAGTCTAAATAGCCAACGGTTGGATCCACTTATCTCTTTGATGAACGAATTGCCTTGGAATTCCATCATTTCGCATGAGTGTGCCTTGCTTGGTTTCAATGGAGATATTTCGCAAGAGTGATCATCCGCGTTTTTCCATGCCCAATTACTTTCGCAAAGCCATGTTGTTGAATCCTCTTGTCTGCATTGGTTAATTTCCATTTCAGACATTAGGTGATATGAACGCAAAATATTTAGAATTCAATTTCGGAATAAGCTTTGTTCCGTTTGTCCACAGTGGTATTGGGATTACTTCAAAGAGGTCCGTTTCCTGATTTTGCTTCAATGAATAGGACATTATCCTTCAACATAGCTTGTGTCTTTATCAGTTTATAGATCAGTGGTAATTGTATAACTGAATTTCCACCCGGTAGCATTTGTTTTCGTCCTAATTTTTGCTTAACTTTTTCGAGCTCCTCCAGCATTTTGTTTTCCAAATTAGTGTAGGATGAATTCTTCCTTCGCTAATGTCCGTTATCATTGAGATCGCTGTTGCTTGTTGGGTTTCTGCCTCTTCAATCCAGTTTCGCACTTGATTTAATAACATAAGGAATTTAATTGACTCCTTATATACCATAAAGTGCTCCTTCATGGTTTCTGCAATAATATTGACTTGTTGGGTCAGTTTTCCCAAATTCCGGCTTGCTTCCGTGGCATTGATGACCGAGGTCTGATTGTCAACATATTCCATTAGATGTTTTTCGTTTTTTATGATCGTTTGCATATTTTCCTGTACTCTATTTGCATTTCCGATATCAAAGAACAGTATAAACCTTTTCTTTCGGTTGGTACAGTGCCGTAGTATTTTGTCTCTTTCTTTTATGTTGTTAATTTTTGTCCGTATTGTCGTGCCGAAGAAATTGCAGTAGTCCTTGAAGTCTCCCATTTTTTTGCAAGCCAAGCGGGATTTTTCCAGGAAGTCCTCTGATTGTTTTATGACATCAAAATAGGCTTGCATGTCAGAATAAAACAATAATTGCCAAATGGACAATAACAATTTTGTTCACCGTTATGGTGCAGCTTTTGTGTCGATGTCGTAAATTTTCCCAAGTTCTTTGGAAATTTCTTCCGAATTTTCTGTCGCAGTTGTAGCTTGCAACATCAATAAACAGCATAGCACAGTAGCTATGCTTCCAGTGCCATTCCTTTTGCCTTTTGGAACTCGCTTCCTAAGCTTCTTGTCCTTGCGTAGCTGAATTGACTCCGTTATAGATGGCGTTGCAGCTCCAGCTGGTTTTGCTTCGCTAACAGGAAGTTGACAGATCTTGTTTAGCGATCTTTTTTTTTCCCCATCGCTTGTTTTAACCGTGACTACCCGAACTTTATCATCTTGTCCTTTAGTCGTACTAATGATTCTTCCCATTGGCCATCTTGCAGGGTGAGTGTTCTCATGTTTTATAAGAAGCAGCTGTCCCTCCTTCAGATTTGGCTTTACTTGGCGCCATTTAGTTCGCTGTTGCAATGACACCAGATACTCCTCTTTCCATTTCTTCCAAGAATCACCTCTGATGCGTTGAATAAGCTTCCATCTATCCAAAGAGCTGATTGTCTTACTTTCGTCAAAATGTTCAGGAGCTCCAGTTAGAGGTCTTCCCACCAGAAAATGACCAGGCGTTAATATGTCCTCACCAGCGTTTTTGCTCCTTACAGTGACTAATGGGCGCGAGTTTAGCACTGCTTCGATTTGACATAGCAGCGATGCAAATTCTTTATATGTAAAGCTGTTTTCACCAATAACTCGCTTAAGATAATGCTTCTCTGATTTTACACCGGCTTCCCATAAACCTCCCATGTGGGGGTTTCCCGGGGGAATAAAGTGACACTTGATGCCTTCTTTTTCTAGTGTAGGTGCTAACTCATTATTGTTTTTAATGGCAGCTACAAATTCTTTGTCCAATACTCTTGAAGCTCCTAAGAAGTTTGTTCCATTATCTGAGTATATGTTCTCACTCTTGCCTCGTCTTGCAAAGAACCGTCGAAGAGCCAGCTTCCAGATGTATCACTTTTGTTGCCATACAAACAAATACACAAATGTATCCTTTATACGTTTTTTGACCTCTTCCCTTTAAGCAGCGAATCTGGAACGGTCCGGCCTAGTCGATTCCAGTATTTTGAAACGAGTAATCAGCCGTTACTCGATAAACTGGTAAATTTCCTATCAGTTGACTGGACATCTCTTGCTTGTATCGTATGCATACAATACATTCCCTTCAATATATTTCTTTAAGGAATTTTGTATGCCAAATATCCAGAACTCCCTCTGAATATAAGTTCTCATAATGTTAATTCCGCCACGCAGAGTTTCTTTATGAGAATCCCTTACAATTAACCAAGTCAAATGTGACTTATCCAGTATAATTGGATGTTTTACATTATACGGTATCATTGCGTTTTGTAGTCGTCCACCAACTCGAAGTACGCCATCACTATCCAAAAAAGGACTTAGCGCTCGTAACTTACTCTTTTGTTTTTGAGTAGTCTGACTTCGTGTCCAAAATCTAGCTGTTGTTGTATCTTTACCACAGCAATCTTCGCTAGCTTTAATTCCTCCACCGTAAGATGTGACGACTGTTGCGATTTTCCTCTCAGCTTTGTTATGAAGCGTAATACATACGCCATTACTCTAAGAAGTTTGTCGATCGATGAATACTTCGATAAAAGATGGTTTTGCAGATATTCGGACTTTATCAATGTGGATACCACAACAATTTCCGATTACTTTTGAGTGGGCCAGTGTTGTGCATCTATAGATAGCCCCGAATTGGCTCTCCCTCTCCACCAAATTTCACAGATTTTAAGAGCTTGCGGTGATATCCCTCTTGAAGCCACGTCTGCTGGATTTTCTTCCGATTTAACGTAATTCCATTTGACACTGGGAATTAGTTTATTGATACCTTCCACTCTAGTTCTGACGAACTTATCTTTGCTGCGCTTGTTCTGTATCCAAGCAATAGTAATTCGCGAAGCACTCCATGCATGCGTTGTAATCTTGTTGCTCCATATAGCCTGCACTTTCGCTAATAACTTTGCTAGTAAATGCGAAGCACATAATTCCAACTTTGGAATTGTTTTCCTGTTTTTTATAGGATTTACTTTGCTTTTTGCTGCAAAGTAACTCTGCCGCCTACTTTTGTATACACAGCCGCTGCATATGCTTTCTCTGATGCATCGCAGAATCCATGTAGCTCCATAATACCTTTGGAGCATCCAGTCCAGCGTGAAATGCTAATTTTTTCTAAATCTGATAGACCTTTAGCATATTCCATCCACCAGTTTGCATCGGCAACTTCCACAGTTCCTGAATGAAACATTTGCCTTGAATCGTTACAGGTGCCAACCATCCTAGTGGGTCGAAAATTCTGGACAACTGTGATAACACTAACCGCTTTGTTATGCTTGTTAGCATTGGGTTTTCTGACGAAAACGTAAATGTATCCTTCTTCGGATCCCATTGAAGGCCTAAGGATTTGATCGATTCATTCTCCTCAATGCAGAATGTCGGCTAAAATACGTTCGTCATTTGCAACCCATTTTCGCAGATGCATGCCGGCCTTCTCCATCACTTGTCTCAATTTCCTTTGAAGTTCATAGCACTCGTTGACTGTGTTTCCACCAGTTATGAGGTCATCCATATAAAAGTCGTCTCTTATTGTTTCTGCTAAGACGCTATCCTCTTGGCAAAAGCGATCTGGCAACTCTCGTAGACATCGGACTGCTAAGAAAAGTGCTGCCGAGGTGCCATAAGTAACGGTTGTTAACTTAAGCTCACTGATCGGCTATATTGGATATATTGGTATTCTTGGTCTTTCTCAGCAACCTTTATTTGGCGATACATTTTTTCAATGTCAGCTACCATAACATATTGCCACTTGCGCCATTTAATTAGAATATTGAATATATCCTTTTGAATCTTAGGACCAGCTATAATAACGTCATTTAGGCTTAGTCCATTTGTCGTCTTTGCGGATGCATCAAAAACTACTCGTAGCTTTGTAGTTAAGCTTCCAGGCCTGATGATTGCTTGATGGGGTAAATACTATTTACCTTGACCCGTTGTCTTTACAGATTCCATATGTCCCATCTTAAGGTATTCTTTCATGAATTCATTGTATGCCGCCCAGTTCTTTGGGTTTCTTTGAAACTTCTTTTCCATTTGCATAAGCCTTGCCATTGTCTGTTTGCGAGAGTCCCCCAGCTTTGCCTCTTGGTGGAATGGAATTGAAACCACAAATCTGCCTTGCTCGTTGATGAAATTGTTTCTTGGAATTTTCATCGCATTCTGCATTGTCTGTAATCGTCTCATCGGTTTCATCTTCCAATTCCCAAAAGCGTTCCAGGTCCTTTAGATTTATTGTTGTAGTGGCACTTATAATGTTTTGCTTTGCTGCTCGAGTAATATTTCCGGACACAATCCATACAAATTTGGTTTTTTGTCCCAAGATTCCATTCACGGTTTTTATTTTCTCCATCATAATCAGGGGAAATAGATCCACACCTATCACCATGTCAATTCTGTTTGGCTCGTTGAATCGTGGATCTGCTAGCCTGTAGCCCTTCCACTCTTTGTTGATATCAATATCAAACTTTTTGCTGGGAAGGGCTCTATGGAGTGTTGGTAAAACCAATGCTTCCGTTGATGCTTTGAAGCTGCTTGGAATTTTGGGTTTGATCGTCAGGTGGACACTATTTTTTGATAATTGAGTAGTCTGGAAGATACCTTCCACCCCTATAGTACTCCTTACTCTGGGAATCCTTAATATTTGTGCTGCTTCCTCTGAAATCAGCGTCTTCTGGGATACACCATCAATAAGCGCCCTCAACTCGTTGTAACCTCCCGCTTTGTTTTTCACTAAAACAACAGCTGTAGCCAATAGTGTAGGCCTTGCTTAAGGCTATTGCTGTTGATACTGCGTTTTGTGTCTTCATGAAGAAGGCTGTTGTGTCTCTTGGAGCATCGGTTGCATGTAATTTCCTTTCTGCAGTCGATAGCATTATGCTTTGCAAAGCATCTAAAGCACATGCTGTTCTTTTGAACGATTTCTTTTCTTTTTTCGATTGATTGTGCTCTGAATTTGAGACACTTTATCATATCGTGGCCATCCTTAGAGCAAAAGGCACCCGATCTAACTTGCACTTTTCTTGTAGCAAGCTGAGCGGTATTTTTGGTAATGGCATTTACTGAGTTGTATTGTTGCTCAATAAACTCCAGTACATCTTGTAAGGACTGTATAGCTCTTGCCTGCAAAATTTCCGCAGCAGAATTTCTGCTAAAATTACGTCAGCAGAGCTTCCTATTTTTCCTTTTTGCTTTATGATGAATATGCTCTCGGTCGCAGTATCCAAAAACTTACCTTCGCATTTCCATTAAACGTTGGAAGGTCCACTTTTGGGGGTTCTGGCACGTCGAAGTTGGAACTTTTGAACTGTTTTAACTTCCTCTGAAGTACCATCTCTAGTGCGGCAACATCAGATTGCAGAATGTCTGCCTCATCTTGATCAAAGGCAGTTCTGTCATACTTGTTTTCAATTAGTTTCAGTGTGTCCGTCACGTTGGACCAATGACTTTTCATCATTGCCAGCTGCTTGACTAGTTCAATCTCACTTGAACTATCCAGGGTTTCGTAAATTAGGCTTATCTGTTGCCTCACCCTGTCCGCTCTTCTGTCCACCAGTTGAACCAGATTATCAACTGGACTGGAGCTCCGATCTGATGCGGTATCAGATAATTTTGATCCACTTGGTATATTTATTTCTTCACGTGTTTCTAGCTTTAATTGCGACTCCTTGTAGGCCTTGACAGCATCCATAGTTTTAATAAATATCTTATCATTAAAATATTGATGATCGCCAACTCCCAATTTTACCAGCGCATTGTTGTTAGTAGTAAATTGGTCTACCAATGCTACTATTGCTGGTATAGATGCCTTGTCCTTAATGGCTTGCAGTATTTTGTTCTGCAGCTCTCCTTGGTCTTGCATCAATCAGCTGGCCAAGCCCAGGAATGACCTGAGCTCAAATACGTTTTTGGGCTCTGGAAATTCTTTTATGGCTTTGACCTTCTTTGGGTCAGTTGCCGCACCATTGCTGGTGACGATGAACACTAGAAAGCTCACGGTTTTCTTAAAAAATTGCGACTTTTCTCATGTTTGCATCATAAAGGCTCTTCAGAACCCAATCCACGTGCTTAATGGGTATTTTCATCTTCCGAAAAGATGATGACTTCATCCACGTAAACGTAGCAGAACTTGCCGATCTGCTGTCGCAGAATATCGTCAATTGTTCCTTGAAAGATGCTTGCAGCATTCTTGAGTCCGAACGGGAGTCTTCGGAACTCATACTTCCCCCCGTTTACTGAGAATGACGTCTTCTCACGGTCGCGTTCAGCGAGCATAATTTGGTGATAGCCAGACTTCAGATAAAGTGTCGTGAAGTATTTGGCTCTTCCAAGATTCCCCAATATCATTGAGATATTTGGCATGGGTTATCTGTCTGGTACCGTCCTTTCATTCAATTTGTGAAAGTCCAGTACCAAACGAATTTTTTGCGTCCGAGCAATGTACGTTGGTAAAATTGACATGGGGGCAAGTGTGAGCTGACCGGAAGCTAGGCAAAGCGACGCGCCGGCCTGTTCTAACAGTTCTAGGCCAACGATCGCGTCGAAGGAGGTCAAACCTGGTAGTAAAAAAATGGACAAAAAACATTTTAGTGATTCTAGTCACACCATGAATCGAATGGATTGCAAATGGGGACTCCACCGGGCGGACGTCTTTCAACCCCTTAAATGGTCGGATGACCCAGCAGATTCATGTCGATCGCCGCTACTCTTTGTCTGATGACGGGTAGCAGGGATTTTCCCCTAAAAAATTAATGGCATACTCTAGTATGGAATCATCGTCGACTTTATCCGCTGCACTGGAGGCTGCGGTGGCATAAGCCGTGTCCGAATTATCTGAGGCCTGGGCAACATGGTTGAGCGGCCATCGTGGCCAGATTCGGGGTGCCCAAGGTCATGGTAACGGACAATGGAGTCCAGTTCACCAGTAGGGCATTCAAGAAATTCCTGGAGGAGCTGGGGGTGCGACACCAGCTCACGGCTCCATATACTCCACAAGAAAATCCCACGGAAAGGACCAACAGGACGGTCAAAACAATGATCGCGCAGTTCACGGGGGCCGATCAGAGGAGGTGGGACGAGAACTGGCCGGAGCTGCAGCTGGCAGTGAACACGAGCGTGGCGGAGTCCACGCGATACTCGCCAGCATTCATCACGCAAGGAAGGGAGCCAAGGCTGCCGAACGCGTTGTTTGACGAAACAACATCTGGGACGGGCAGGTGTACGCAGACGCCTGCGGAGAACGCGGAAAAGCTGAAGGAGATCTTCGAGTTGGTACGGAGGAACATGGAAAAGGCAGCGCAGGATCAGGCGCGGCACTATAATCTCCGGAGACGGCCATCGAAACCCAAGGTGGGGGACACACTGTGGGCCAAGGAACACCACCTTTCGAAGGCCGGCGAAGGCTTTGCAGCGAAGCTAGCACCAAAGTTCGACGGACCGTTTAGAATAAAGAAGTTCACGTCACCGGTCATCTGCGTCCTGGAGCACGCGGGGTATCGAAAAAGCTCGAAAGGCACAAAAAGTCTACACTAGCACAGGCCCGTTGGAGCGCGAGAGCGGGACAGGGAGGGTAGGCAGCTGCAAGCACCGTTACCGGGTGAGCTGCACAACTGCAGAATTCCGTGGGAGGCGGGGACACGGAGAAGTCCCGTTACCGCTGCACGGAGAAGTCCCGTTACCGGTACACGGAGAAGTCCCGAATAACGGCACAAGGAGCAGACGGGAAAACCGTCATTGGAGATTAAGAGTGAGACATGGCAACACAAAGAGGTACGAACGTCCGGGAGATTAAGGAAACCGGCATCGGGGAACAGCCCGGAGCGATGTGGAGGAGGGATTCTGATGCCTACCTCCAGCTCCTGGCGTCACCCCTGGTGTAGCGATCCCCATCCCCGGCGGAGGATCCGGAGGAGATTCCGGATGTCCATCTGTCGGATGATGAGTCGAAGGAGGTGGAGAAGCGGACGGAGACGGGGAAGGAAATGGAGACCATCACCCTCTCCTCGGAGAGTGAGGAGGACGACGGAGGTGAGACGGTTACCCCGGTGGTCTCATCGGACGAGGAGGAGGCCGCACGCCCGGCTCGGGCCAGGATGGCGTACCGCAGCGTGCGGCGGGCAACGCAGGGACACGGGAGGATATGCCTCGGGATCGTGCCGCCGACCGCGGACCCGGAGGAGACACGGAGATTTATGGTGGCGAGGGTCAACACTCTGCGGCGGCTTCAGCAGCTGGTGGAGAAGCGGAAGGTAGCCGCTGCCCGGGCCGCGTGGCAGGAACGGTTGGACCGGCTGCAGGAGGAAGAGGAGGCGTTGTGGGCTCCACCGCCGCCGTCACCTACACCACCGCCGCCGGCACCGACACCACCGCCGCCGGCACCGACTCCAACGCTGCCGGCACCGACTCCACCGCCGCCGGCACCGACTCCACCGCCGCCGGCACCGACACCACCGCCGCCGCCACCGACACCACCGTCGCAGCTGCCGTTGCCGACGACACCACCGCCGTTGCCGACGACACCACCGCCGTTGCCGACGACACCACTGCCGCCGCCGCCGACACCACCGACATCGCCGCCCACACGCACGCCCACACCGCCACCCCGGTCACCACCGCCCCAGGCTGAAGAAGAGCCAAGGTGCGAGCGACAGCAGTACTGGGAGATGGACCAGGCGGTGCGTACCATCGAGATGGGCGGGCGCCGGTGGCATCAGCAGACGGTCACCTGGACGTGGCCCGCACCGGCGGAGGGGACACCGGAGTCCCGGGTGTGGGAGGAGACGAGCGCGATCGGAGGGAGGCCGGTGCCCCAGGAACCGAGGGATCCACGTGTGCGCGCCCGGAGGGTCGTCGATAGCAAGTAGGAGGAGAGCCCGGAGAAGGATCCCTGGGTGTGGCCTGTACCGCAGGAAGCCCCGCCGCAGCCGAAGATGCGACGACAGGAGTCGTGCCCCGAGGCGCGTCCACCACCGATGCGACCATGCCCCCGCAGGCAGGAGTCGCTGGCAGACCAGGCGTGGAGGGAGCTGCCGAGGGAGAAGTGGCCACCCCAAGTGGAAGGCGAGACCGCTGGGCCAAGTTGTTTGTCCATGACGGCCAGCGATACCGCCTCAAGGTGCGGCGAGGAGGGGGGGGGGGCAAGGGTCTTGAGGGCCGAGTAGGGGAGAAAAATAAAGAAAAAAAAAATCAATACTGGATTGATTGGGTAGGAGAGGGGTGGGGTGGCACTGCACTACACTGAACAAAAAAGGTGCGGGTGTCATCCGCAGCAGCTATAGACGAGCTCGAGGGGTTGGAGACGCGGAGCCAGACACGAAAAGGTGCGATATTCAAAAGGAGGCGAAGCTTGAATGACATAGCCGGTGACGAGGAGCAGACGGCAGCAGATGGAGGAAGCTTGAGAAGGCCACGAGGATCAAGATGCCGAGTCGAGACGCTGAACGACAGGGTCTACTAGGCTGAGACTGCCGGGCTGAGATCAAGGACGCACAGGTCGACGAGAGGAGCCAGTAGCAAGGGTGTGGAGGATCAAGATGCCACGTCAAGACGCTAAACGACAGGGTCTACTAGGCTACGCCAAGACTGAGATCAGGAAGCTGCTGCTCAATGGAAGGAGGCGGGAGAAGGGCGCGAGGATGTTCGAGATGCCAAGTCAAGACGCTAAACGACGGGGTCTACTAGGCTGAGACTGCCAGGCTGAGAACGAAAGGCGCAGGGTCGACGAGAAGAGGATCGAGAAAGCTGCCTATGCGAGGAGACACCGGATCCATGTTTTCAAAAAAATAACTTCCGAAGGAAGGGGGAGATGTGAGGAGTCTTAAAACTCCCCACAAATCGAGGTGCAGGAGAGCTGCCTAGCAACAGCGAAGAAGGCTGGAATGCAGAAGGAGTCAAGGGCAACCAGGTCAAACGGGAAATAATGGACCTTGGACCCGAGCAAAGCGGAGAGACCGTGAACTAACGGTACCGCGCTGGACCTTGGACTCAGGCCGGCCAAGGGCACAGAGGTCAAACGGTAACGGTGCGGACTTTGGTCAAGCACAAAGAGGACGCACCGTGGACCAACGGGACCTGGGTCGGACCTTGTACCTTGTGCAAAAGGGGAAATAACAGGATTTCCCCGGCCTATAAAGGGGTATGCATAAGCGCAGCTCGGGACAGTCAATTCGAATCGCGCGATGTCAAGTACAAGCAGGACAGTCAAATCTAACCACGCGAAGAGCCGCAAGTGTCGAGTACAAGCGCGGAGGGTCAAGTTAAGGCACGCGAAGAGCCGTACGCACACGGATACAGTCAAACGGAGGTTCAGACTAGTGAACAGTCAGGACGAACGCGAGTGACGCAGGAGGACGATCTCTGCAAGTGGAACCTGGCACGGTCAGAAAGTTCAGTGGAGTCAGTGGTCGGTCAAGGTGGGCCTGGGAGGAGCGTTAGCTTGAGCCAACGGGCTATACACCTCGCCACCATAACATCCTAAACCTCGAGCCCGATCAGGGAACCGCTGTCGAGGATACCGTAGGACAACGAAGGCACCCGGCAGTGCAAGTGGAACCTGGCACGGTCAGAAAGGTCAGTGGAGTCAGTGGTCGGTCAAGGTGGGCCTGGGAGGAGCGCTAGCTTGACCCAACGGACGATACACCTCTCCGCCATAACATCCTAAACCTCGAGCCCGATCAGGGAACCGCTGTCGAGGACACCGCAGGACAACGAAGGCACCAGGCAGCGCACAGGAACCTGGCACGGTCGGAAGGGTCGGTGGAGTCAGTGGTCGGTTAAGGTGGGCCTGGGAGGAGCGTTAGCTTGACCCAACGGGCGATACACCTTTCCCACCATAACATCCTAAGGCCCAGTCGAGCCGGCACGGGTACGCGAACCGCGCAGACGACGGCGAGGACCGAAACAACCCAGCTGTAAAGAATTCCGCTAATAAAGTTACTACATCCTAAAACTCTGTCTTCTATTTGGTCGGGCAATCACATAAACATAAATTTGGTGGGACGAACACACAAACTCTCTGAGCTAGCCGTTGCAATTCGTAGCGAGCAGAAAATAACAGAATCAGTTCGTTACAGTAAATTGTATTAATAATATAATTAGATTCTGGAGGTACACATGTATAAGAATTTAACAGAAATAAATTCAATACTCGAAGAGTCAGGAGTAGCAATAAGCTCAGAAGTCAAATTGGACTTAACAGCAAGTAATACCATCCACCTCGACGATTCGGAAGATCACCCCTTTAAACTAAGTAATTTCTAGACAAAATGTAACTATCATATACAGTACAGTTAAGCCAGGTTTCCAGATAATGCGATGACCATGGCATCAAAAGTGGCGTTGTCTTTAAAACGTTTAGAAGATTTTGATGGTGAATCAAGTTTTGAATCCTTAAAAGCAATTCGTGAGGATAAAGAGGTTCTAACAGTAAGGTTTTAATTTTTAAAATAGAACTTATAATCTTCTTCAAAATCTAAATTAAATTGAATAATGACGACAATGTTGGGATCGGGAAGGAAAAGTGTTCTGACCTTATGCAGTTTTGCATCAATATAGGCCAAGGCTAAGCCAAGGCAGCACAAGAACAACACAATAAAAAGGTAAATTAAATTTGTTACAGTAATTGTTGAGCTAATAGCTGTTTTTTTGCTATTTTTTATTGTTAGTTATAATGGCCATAGTAACTGTGTAATTCTTCGGACGATCATAAGGTTACCGTCATTGAAATCCAAAAAAACTTCCAAGAAGTCCAAATTGGTCATTGAGTCAGATGGCGGTACTATTCATTTAGTGTACGGAGATTTTGCAAGCAATACTTTTGAGGAAGTACCAGTATTGACTTCTTCGTTATTGTTGTAAGCGGCCAATCTGTTATGGGGCTACAAAGTCGGGACAATCAAGTTCGACAAAAATAACATTACAAATAAAGATTGCTCCAAGCATTGTGGCCAGGGAAGGTAAGTTAATTTAGATTAGTCTACTGGAATACCAGTAATATTTTCAACCCGTTACTCGTAGAGTAGAACTCTATACTAGATTCATTGAAAAGTATGTAACGGGCAGAAAGTATATATATTCTTGATCAGGATCAATAACCGAGTCGATTTGGCCATGTCCGTCCGTTTGTCCATATGAACGCCTAGATCTCAGGAACTACAAAGCTAGAATGATGAGATTAAGCACGCAGCTTCCAGAGACTTAGACCCAGCGCAAATGTTGCCACGCCAACTCTAACGTACACAAACCGCACAAAACTGTCACGGACACACTTTTAAAAAGTGTTGTGATATTTTTTTACTTTTTTATATATCTTGTAAATTTTTATAGATTTGCCAAAAAACTCTTAACCCGCAAACTGCAACGCACACAAACCGCCCAAAACTGTCACGGACACACTTTTAAAAAATGTTGTGATATTTTTTCACTTTTTATATACCTTGTAAATTTTCTTTTTGCCCTGCCCAATCTAACACTCACAAGCCGTACAAAACTTATACTCTCACACTTTTCAAAAATTTTTACGTTTTTTTTCATTTCATTATTTTTTTCCCAATTTCTACCGATATTCCAGAAAATTTTGAAAATTCTCATTTGTACTTCCACTAGCTGAGTAACGGGTATCTGATAGTCGGTGAACTCGCCAGTACATCACTCACCAGCACCAAGCATTCCCTTGATAGCTTACCTAAACGCGCGTCAGGGGAAACAGCGAAAAATCGGGAATATTTCAGTGCGATGTTTCTTGCAGTTACAATGTCTAATGCATAAAATCATAACTATTCTGGCCGAAAAAATTCACGAGTTACTTGGATCGACTTATTGGATTTACAAAAAAGTACTTGCAGCGTTGCGATATCTGACGAATATTTGAAAACAACTAAAGTTCTTCAAGGTATCGCCCTAGGCCAAACTGTATTATTCCCATACGACAAAAACTTTAACATTTGCAAACAATACCGAGATCATAAGTCGGTCCAATTCAATCAACACATCCTGGTATTTGATAGGCTGCTATCTGAGTGACGGCTTAAAATAAAAGATCAAAATTGTCAATAATACGACACTTTCAAAAGGCAACAATGTAAGATACCTTGGCATCCACCTTGACAGACAACTTACAGGGCGAATGCACATCTAAGCTAAGAAAACGCACCTACAACTAAAGGAAAGGGTATAAAAAAAATATTTTTCAAAAGTGTTGGCGAGACAGTATTCGGCGGTTTGTAGATGTTAGGATGGGGGTTTTGGCATATCGATAACAAATTGCAAAGCAAAAAATAAAATGAATATTCATAGCTTGTGGGTGTTATAGTGGGCGCGGCAACGTTCTGAAACAAACTTGCACATCGTAGTCGTTATTGTAATCCCCGACTATCAGATATCCGTTACTTAGCTAGTAACAGCGCGAGCGAGAAATTTTAACGTTTTTGTTGGCATATAAGTTAACTAAGTTAACTGGACCTATCTCCACTCACCAGCACCAATCATTTGGCCGGAAGCTCGCACATAGCCGGCAAAAGCTCTGCACATTGGCATAGGCCGCTATGATGCTTTTTCTATGTTAGCTTTTAAGTTAGTTCGATTTGGACAGTCCAATAATAAAGAGCACAAGCTCATAAAACTTATCCGGCATCTGTCGTTATCATTATAAACTACCATAGCTATCTGAGTCCCTAGGCCAGAAGCCAAGAGGAATACAGTCATCTTCCCATAATCCCATAATCATCAAAAATCTTTAAGTGAAATCACTACCCCCCGCTTCCGTATGAGGGACACCTGGAGATCATCGGCCAACCGGCAATATACCAGTGACTGCGGGATCCCCCCCTGCAGCACCCTACTTATATTAATTGGCGCCCAACTAAAGAAGGAACCCACTACACTGAATTATGTAAGTGAGCTTCTCAACCCAAACTCAAAACTGCATTATTACAACATTAAAATATTTTTTGCGGTTCAGTGAAAATAAAATAAAATGTAAATGGAAATGCAGTTTCCATAACAATTAGAAAATCGATGTGTTTTTTCAATTACATTTACGCGATATTATTTTAAAATTTAAACATTCCAGCCTCTGCGCTGAAGTAATATTTAATTTTAAATATTGATTGACCTGGTGATTTATATTTCATTGTGTGCATTTTATATTATTAATTGAACACTGTCGCAAATATGAATTGACTTTGCGGGTAATATTCTATTGTGTGCATTTGATTCCACTTTCGCATATGTCTGGACACTGTCGTTTCATATGAACTTGAATTCTCTGCATTAGCTCCACAGCCGTCTCGGGCTTTCTTATCGTTGCCCCGCTCCACTTTGTTACCCGATACCGGCGCATGCATTGCTGTGACAATTTTGTTGCCTTTTATATATCTCTTTTTCTTTGCTGTTACGATTTATTTGTCATTTATATATTTGTTTGGCTCAGCGGATACACTTTCCCCGCAAGCCCCTCACCTTATCGTTGCTGGACGAACGAATCCTCCGAGCCCTCCTCTCAACGAGCTCTCGGCCAATGTTATTAGAACGCCGACTTAGACCACGCGACCCCTCGCCATACTAGTGTACCCTATGTGCAAGACGGCTTGAGTGTTTATATTCTCAGCTCCTCATGAACAATTCATTTCAACAGAATAGGAATTCGAAACAATACGCCAGCGACTCAGAGTCCGAAAGCGAAGGGGCGACAACAAATTCTGCACTGAGAAGTGCTTTTTTTAACCATTAAAATGTCTTTTGAAGCGGATCAAATAAAAACCGTTATTCTGTCACTGCAAGAACAAGCTGCAGAAAGCCGTCACAGAGAAACAGAACTTCGTCAAACTATTGAAGAGCTGTCCAACCGAGTCGCGGCGGTACAGGTTAATCGCACCCAGGCGGCAGCGCCTCCGATCAAGGTTTACCATCCAGTAAAAATTGAGGTAGAAGTCCAGTGCAATGAAACATTGGACGCTGTAAAATGTCTTCCAGAATTTATGGGGACACAGGGGACATGTCTCCTGGCGAAAGGCATATGTTCAGGAATGTTTAGGAATTATCAAAATAGTTCTTGCCACTATCAAGCAGTAGTAATCATCAGGAGCAAAATCAAAGGCCCTGCTGATGCGGTTTTATCATCTTTTGGAACTGTGCTGAATTTCGATGCGATTATAAATCGGCTCGATTTCACGTACAGTGACAAACGGTCGATACACGATATCGAGCAGGAGCTAGGCACCCTTAGACAGGGAAGCCTCACGCTACTTCAGTACTATGATGAAGTTGAGAAAGAACTCACCGTGCTCACCAACAAGGTGACTATGTCATACGAAGCGTCGGCTGCACCGGATTTGTGCGGGACTCAGGCGCAACCTCACGGAAGTGCCTTTTGCGGCCAAGCCGAAAGCGCTCGCCCTGGCGCAGGAAGTGGAATTCAATCACGAAAGGTACACCTTCGCAACTTCCCTTGCATGAAGGGAGGAAGATAGGGACCGTAAACAATAATGTGTTCCAAAGAGTTCCAAAGTGCAGGAGCGCCAACAGGCCCCTCCACAGGCCAACTCGCAGGGAAGTGCCGGGAAGAACCCGCATTTTACTAGGCAGCTCAAGGCACAAGTGCACTCTGCTCTACGAAGCGACAGGATGACTAGAGGAAGTAAACCGGAACCTATGGACGTTGATCCGTAATTGTCCAAAATGCAACCATCTCACGACCGGTTTACCCGAAATCGAAGCCGGCCTCGTCTGGCCGCTCGGTCCCGCTTAAAGGCAAAGGGTCAATCTTTTTGCCCAGGCCTCAAATGGTTCGGACATGGATTATGCCGCTGCAGCATCCAGTACAGCGGGAAGGGTCGACGATATTGTCATCCCTAGGTATGATTCGGATGCTATTAATTTTTTGGGGGAAAATCACTGCTACCCGTCATCAGACGAACAGTAGCAGGGATCGACATGAAACTCTTGGTTGACACGGGCGCGTCAAAAAATTTCATCCGACCATTTAAGGAGTTGAAAGGCGTCCGCCCGGTAGAGTCCCCATTTGAAATCCATTCGATTCATGTGGTGACCACAATCACTTAAAAATGTTTCGTGTCTATTTTTAACCTAAAAGCCACGTTTTTTATACTACCAGATTTGACCTCGTGTTTCGTGTCTATTTTTAACTTAAAAGCCACGTTTTTTATACTACCAGATTTGACCTTGCTGATCCTAATGTGGGTCTTCCTTACAATACGTCGGTGGTAGCCACAATCCGGACCATTGACGAGGAGCCCATTTATGCCAAGTTGTACCCATATCCCATGGGAGCAGCTGATTTCGTCAACGGCGAAATTCAGGAACTGCTTAGAAATGGCATAATCCAAAAATTGAAATCCCCCTACAATAACCCAATATGGGTCGTAGACGAAAAGGGTACGTCGGTACGGGTACGGCCATAAAAAAATGCGTTTGGTACTGGACTTTCGCAAGCTGAACGAAAGGACGGTACCGGACAAAAATACCCCATGCCAAATATCTCAATGATATTGGGGAACCTCGAAAAGGCTAAATACTTCACGACACTCGATCTGAAGTCTGGCTATTATCAAATCACGCTCGATGAACGCGACCGTGAGAAGACGTCATTCTAAGTAAACGGAGGGAAGTATAAGTTCCGAAAACTTCCATTCGGACTCAGGAATGCTGCAAGCATCTTCCAGAGAACAATTGACGACATTCTGCGAGAGCAGGTCGGCAAGTTTTGCTACGTTTACGTCGATGACGTCATCATCTTTTCAGAAGATGAAAATGCCCATGTTAAGCACGTAGAATGGGTTGTAAAGAGCCTATATGATGCCACCATGAGGATATCGGCAGAAAAGTCGCGTTTTTTTAAAGAAAAGCGTGAGTTTTCTAGGGTTCATCGTCACCAAAAATGGGCTTGGCCAGCTACTATTGATGCTTTATCAAGTATTTCGCATCAATAGCGAGTCCCATTTCAGACATACTGAGTGGCGAAAATGGGAGTGTTAGCCGGCGTAGGTCCAGGAATATCAAGGCACAATTTTCCGAAGCGCAGCAACGTGCCCTTGAAAAACTACGTAATATCTTGGCATCTGAGGACGTCATCCTCAGATACACTGACTACAAAAAAGCGTTTGATCTAACGACAGATTCTTCGGCCTACGGCATTGGCGCAGTGCTATCCCAAGCGGGACGTCCGATTACAATGATCTCTAGGGCAGAGCGACAGAGAGGTTAACTATGCTACCAACGAAAGGGAGCTGTTAGGCATAGTCTGGGCACTAGCCAAGTTGCGGCACTACCTATACGCGGTCAAAGAAATAAACATCTTTACCGACCACCAACCGTTGACGTTTGCGGTATTGGAATCCAATCCGAACGCCAAGAAGAAGAGGTGGAAAGCACGCATCGATTAAACCGGCGCACGAATTTTTTACAAGCCCGGAAAAAATAACCTCGTTGCTGATGCCTTCTCGAGACAACAACTCAACGTTGTTGGAGACCAGGAACCAGAGTCGTGCGCGGCCACGGTTCACAGCGAACTATCGCTTACACACACGATCGCGTCCATGGACAAGCCTGTGAATTGCTTCCAGAACCATATAATTTTAGAAGAGGCGCTTCCCTTGGAAACGCACTTTTATTCTATTTGGGAACAAGAGGCGCCACTCGATCAACTTCTCGTGCAAACAAACTTTGCTAGAGAAACTTGCCAACACCATTATCCCTAATATTGTGAGTGCCTTTCACTGAAATCTTCACACGTCGGCACAAATCCAGGACGAGGTAGTTCGACAATTTCCGGCCACAAAATTCTGGTATTGCCCAAAAAGGGTCACCGAGAGAGAGACCGGTCGAGGAGAGAAAGGAAATCCTCACCGCCGAGCATAACAGAGCTCACAGGTCGGCCCAAGAAAACTTGAAGCAAGTACTCTCCGAGTATTACTTCCCCAAAATGACCAAATTGGCAAGCGACAACTGCAAAACTTGCGTCAAGGCGAAGTATGACAGACATCCGAGGAAACAGGAGCTCGGTGGGACACAAATCCCGACCCATGTAGGGGAAATATTGCACATCGATATTTTCTCAACGGACAAAAAATACTTCCTCACCTGCATTGACAAGTTTTCTAAATTCGCTATGGTACAGCCGAGTCTAGAACCACAGAGGATCTAAAAGCACCCCTGCTACAACTCATGAATGTTTTCCCCAGGGCCAAAGCCATATACTGCGACAATGAGCCATCATTGGAATCGCACACAATATTGGCTATGCTGGAGAACCATTTCGGCGTCAGTATCTAGAATGCACCGCCCCTCAATAGCGTCTTCAACGGGCACGTGGAACGCTTCCATAACTTGCTAGATGCCTAAAACTCGATAAAGGCATAAGTGACACAGTGGAGTTAACTTCGCTGGCCACTGCCAGGTATAACAAGTCTAACCATTCTGTCATTGACAAAACACCGGCCGAGGTCTTGCGGGCAAGTCCAGAAAATCCACAAAATGATGTCTAGGAAAAAATTAAAAATGCCCAAAATACGACCAGAAACTGAGAAGAATAATTTAATAATTCGGAATAATTTTTTAACATTTCTTAGTATAGTTTAGTTTACATCCTCTGTTTACCGTAATTGGTGGTGGGCAACTCCATTCCGAATAATTATTAATCAGTCACACATATTACAGGTCATTTTCACCGCTTCTACTCTGTCTCCTGGCCGTGACATCGGCCCATATCACTGATTATTCCCAAGCAAATTATATTCCTGTCATCGACGGTCAAGTCTTAGTCTGGGAGGAAAATGCCTACGTTAGACACTCAGCTAATCTCTCTGAGTAAAGGCGAGTGGTTGATGAAACCGAAAACGTGCTCGATATATTCCCCCAGTCCCACATGAGGAAGCTTCTGAGCATTGATATCGCTCATCTCCGTGATATGCTTAAGTCGTTGAGCGTCCATCACAGAGTTGCTAGAGCCTAGACTTCTTGGGAACTGCGTTAAAGGTTGTCGCTGGGACACCTGACGCCGAAGATTTTGAGATTGAGATTAATACTAGAACACAAGTTCGCATTAACGAACTCACAACCACCGTCAATCAAATCTTAAAATTCTTTAAAAGTGCACAAGTTGATTCAGGGCATCTATACGAGATGTTATTAACTCGTAAGAGAATCATTCTTATGGAACTACAGAATTTGATGTTAACAATGACACTCGCAAAAATTAACGTAGTTAGTTCAAGCATCTTGGAGCATGCAGATTTGGAGAATGTTTGGGTCGAGGAGTCCACTGACACCCGCATAAGGGAAATTTTTTCCGTTGCGTCCGTTAAAGTCTTACAATCTCTTAACATATTGCATTTCGTAATAAAATTCCCCAAGATTAAGATAGCCTGCAACAAGATTACCATTATTCCGGTAGCACACCACGATACGGTGTTAAAGTTAGAGGATAATGTGGTGGCGGAGTGTAAGGAAGATTTCCGCGCCGTCAAGAACTGGTCCATATCATCCGGGGCAATGTTCTGCCGGTTATCTTCGGTGAGCTCGTGCGCCCAAGAACTCCACGCTGGAGTCGTAGCGCATTGCGATACACAGCAGAGCGATCTTCATCCGATAACCTATGTCGACGAAGGAATCATTGTCATCAATGATAGACCAGCACTTGTGCGCGTGGATAATGGAACGAAAATCCACCGTAGAAGCACGCACCTGATAACATTTACTGAGAGTGCTATGGTCAATGAGACCGTCTTTATAAATCACGACATGTTCCAGAATAGGGCACCAGGAGTAGCTAACTCTCCTGTCCTGAATATCTCGATGAAACACGAGATCCTGAGTCTCCCATATCTTCACCGCTTGAGTGAACGCAATCTGGGGCAAATCAGGAAATTCGAAGAAGACGTCGACGGATACCGACTAAGCCAGATAGCGCTAATTGCAAGAGCAATTTTCTGTTCAAGGGCCAAAAGATCCGCAGCCCAGTTGAGGGAGTAGTTAACTAAGTTAACCGGGCCGATCGTCCGTTCAGAAGCACGGGTCAAATTGCTGACCAAGCATTTGGCCGGAAGCTCGCACACAGCCGGCAAAGCTCTGCACTTTGGCAGGTGCCGCTATGAAGCTTTTCCTTTGTTAGCTATTAAGCAGTTCGTTTCTACATTTGAATGAATAAAGAGCACCAGCTCATTGAAAGAAACTCCTTCGATCCGCCGTAATAACCTCTTATTTCAAGCTATCTGAGTCTCTAGGCCTGAAGTCATCCTAATCTTCCTAATTCATCTAGTAGGATTACACATTGCACTTTCCGTGCGACAGGCCTGCCGCCCGTGGACTGCTGCGTGGGATCATCCAGTGACCACTCAATTTCATTGACCTATGCAAGTATCCATTGCGTTTTGTGAATTAAATTTACGTGTTATTGTTACCCGGTCTCCGCAGGTCCTTCACCTTATTGTTTCTTAGCTAGGCAGCGGCTCTGCTCACCGAGGCCTTGGACTTCAAAGCGACACCCTCGCCGTACTGTTTGGCCCCATGGGCACAACGGCTTGAGTATTCTCATACACAGCTCCTCATGGGCAATATAGGAATTCTAAACCTTACGCTAGCGCCTCAGAGTTCGAAAGCGACGATTCTGCAAAAAACACTGCACTAAAAAGTGCCGGTACTAATTCATTTACTACATATAAAATGTCTTTAGACGCAGAACATATTAAGACTGTACTAAAGGTACTACAGGAGCAAGCATTCGAAAGACAACGCAGAGAAATCGAATTGCGTAAAACAATTCAGGACCTTGCCAGCTAAGTAGCGGCTGTACGGATTCGCCCTGGACAGGCAGAAACTCCACAGACTAAAGCTTACCAACCGGTAGATATCACCGGACTAGTCCGTTGCGATGAAACATTGGACGCCGTAAAATGTCTTCCTGACTTTATGGGGACACAGGAGACAAACGTCTCCTGGCGGCAAGTGGCGAAAGCTATCAGAATAGTTCGCGACACTATCAGGCTGTAGTAATCATCAGGAACAAAGTTAAAGGCCCTGCTGATGCAGTTCTGTCATCCTTCTGAACTGTGCTAAATTTCGATGCGATTATAAATCGCCTCGATTTTACGAACAGCGACAAACGCCCGATACACGTTATCGAGCAGGAGCTAGGCACCCTCAGACAGGAAAGCCTGACGATCCTTCAGTATTATGACGAGGTTGAGAAAAAACTCACCTTGCTCACCAACAAGGCAACCATGTCCTATAAAGCGTCGACAGCAACGGTGCTGTGCGAAAAGTTCCGGGATGTTGTTTTGTGAGTTTTCGTCCCGGGACTCAGGCGCAACCTTACGGACGTCCTATTCGCGGAAAAGCCGAAAGACAAGCCGTCAGCGCTCGCCCTGGCGCAGGATGTGGAGTCCAATCACGGGCGGTACACCTTCGCAACTTCGTTTGCAAGAAGCCAAGAAGACAGGGACCGTAAACAATATCCTAAAGTGCAGGAGCACCAGCATGCCCCTCCACAAGCCAACTCGCAGGGAAGTGCCGGGAGCGCAAGTGCACGCTGCTCCACGTAGCGACCGGATGGCTCGTGGGAACACACCGGAACCTATGGACGTTGATCCGTAATTGTCCAGAATGCAACCATCTCACGCCCCGGCTTACCCGAAATCGAAGCCGGCCTCGTCTGGCCGCTCAACCATGTTGCCCAGGCCTCAGATAATTCGGACACGGCTTATGCCACCGCAGCCTCCAGTGCAGCGGATAAAGTCGACGATGATTCCATACTAGAGTATGCCATTAATTTTTTAGGGGAAAATCCCTGCTAACCGTCATCAGACAAAGAGTAGCGGCGATCGACATGAATCTGCTGGGTCATCCGACCATTTAAGGGGTTGAAAGACGTCCGCCCGGTGGAGTCCCCATTTGCAATCCATTCGATTCATGGTGAGACTAGAATCACTAAAAATGTTTTTTGTCCATTTTTTTACTATCAGATTTGACCTCCTTCGACGCGATCGTTGGCCTAGAACTGTTAGAACAGGCCGGCGCGTCGCTTTGCCTAGCTTCCGGTCAGCTCACACTTGCCCCCATGTCAATTTTACCAACGTACATTGCTCGGACGCAAAAAATTCGTTTGGTACTGGACTTTCGCAAATTGAATGAAAAGACGGTACCAGACAGATAACCCATGTTAAATATCTCAATGATATTGGGGAATCTTGGAAGATCCAAATACTTCACGACACTTTATCTGAAGTCTGGCTATCACCAAATCATGCTCGCTGAACGCGACCGTGAGAAGACGTCATTCTCAGTAATCGGGGGAGAGTATGAGTTCCGAAGACTCCCGTTCGGACTCAGGAATGCTGCAAGCATCTTCCAAGGAACAATTGACGATATTCTGCGACAGCAGATCGGCAAGTTCTGCTACGTTTACGTGGATGAAGTCATCATCTTTTCGGAAGATGAAAATACCCATTAAGCACGTGGATTGGGTTCTGAAGAGCCTTTATGATGCAAACATGAGAAAAGTCGCGATTTTTTAAGAAAACCGTGAGCTTTCTAGTGTTCTGACCCAAAGAAGGTCAAAGCCATAAAAGAATTTCCAGAGCCCAAAAACGTATTTGAGCTCAGGTCATTCCTGGGCTTGGCCAGCTATTATCGATGCTTTATCAAAGATTTCGCATCAATAGCGAGTCCATTTCAGACATACATAGCCGACACAGGTCCAGGGGTATCCAGGTACAATTTTCCGAAGCGCAACAACGTGCCTTTGAGAAACTACGTAATATCCTGGCATCTGAGGACGTCATCCTCAGATACCCTGTGTCTAAACATGTGTTTAGACATGATAAGTAGACAAAATATAAATATGTTCTATTTAAGGGCTGCAATAAACATGTCACGGGACAGCATAAGTGGCAACTACAGATAAGTACGATTGCAGTGGTCTAGATTCAAACACCCGAATTGAACTCATTAAGTGTACGCATTAGTTTATAGTGTGAACATTTTGGTCCATCGAGCCGGATTCTGTTGTTTTCCCCCACCAGTGGTAAGAAACACAGAATAAATTTTGGTCCTTCGAGAAATTCTGTTGTTTTCCCGCACCAGTGGAAGAAGAAAAAAACCAGCGCTTCAAAGTAAAAAGAGCAAGGTTATTCGAGTGATTCTGTTGTTTCCCCCACCAGTGGTAAGAAACACAGAATAAAAGACCACGCCTTAAAGTACTAGGACTATAAGGTGAAACATTGTGTTCTTGCTTTTCCTTGGCTGATCAATCAGCTGTGAGTCGAAGCACAGCTAGGTCAACTGGGCGACCTATCAAAAAATCCTCCAACGGATCACGCCAATGAATACAAGCAGAAAGCACAAGTCACAGTGATTGTTTTCCCAAGATGTTGTCGAAAAGATCTGTGAAATTGATGCAAGACCAAGGAGAGCTGCAGAACAAAATACTGCAAGCCATCAAGGACAAGGCATCTATACCAGCAATAGAAGCATTGGTAGACCAATTTACTACTAACAACAATGCGCTGGTAAAATTGGGACTTGGCGATCATCAATATTTTAATGATAAGATATTTATTAAAACTATGGATGCTGTCAAGGCCTACAAGGAGTCGCAATTAAAGGTAGAAACACTTGAAGAAATAAATATACCAATTGGATCAAAATTATCTGATACCGCATCAGATCGGAGCTCCAGTCCAGTTGATAATCTGGTTCAACTGGTGGACAGAAGAGCGGACAGGGTGAGACAACAGATAAGCCTAATCTACGAAACCCTGGATAGTTCAAGTGAGATTGAACTAGTCAAGCAGCTGGCAATGATGAAAAGTCATTGGTTCAACGTGACGGACACACTGAAACTAATTGAAAACAAGTATGACAGAACTGCCTTTCATCAAGATGAGGCAGACATTCTGCAATCTGATGTTGCCGCACTAGAGATGGTACTTCAGAAGAAGTTAAAACAGTTCAAAAGTTCCAACTACGACGTGCCAGAACCCCCAAAAGTGGACCTTCCAACGTTTAATGGAAATGCGAAGGTAAGTTTTTGGATACTGCGACCGAGAGCATATTCATCATAAAGCAAAAAGGAAAAATAGGAAGCTCTGCTGACGTAATTTTAGCAGAAATTCTGCTGCGGAAATTTTGCAGGCAAGAGCTATACAGTCCTTACAAGATGTACTGGAGTTTATTGAGCAACAATACAACTCAGTAAATGCCATTACCAAAAATACCGCTCAGCTTGCTACAAGAAAAGTGCAAGTTAGATCGTGTGCCTTTTGCTCTAAGGATGGCCACGATATGATAAAGTGTCTCAAATTTAGAGCACAATCAATCGAAAAAAGAAAAGAATTCGTTCAAAAGAACAGCATGTGCTTTAGATGCTTTGGAAAGCATAATGCTATCGACTGCAGAAAGGAAATTACATGCAATCGATGCTCCAAAAGACACAACAGCCTTCTTCATGAAGACACAAAACGCAGTATCAACAGCAATAGCCTTAAGCAAGGCCTACACTATTGGCTACAGCTGTTGTTTTAGTGAAAAACAAAGCGGGAGGTTACAACGAGTTGAGGGCGCTTATTGACGGTGTATCCCAGAAGACGCTGATTTCAGAGGAAGCAGCACAAATATTAAGGATTCCCAGAGTAAGGAGTACTATAGGGGTGGAAGGTATCTTCCAGACTACTCAATTATCAAAAAATAGTGTCCACCTGACGATCAAACCCAAAATTCCAAGCAGCTTCAAAGCATCAACGGAAGCATTGGTTTTACCAACACTCCATAGAGCCCTTCCCAGCAAAAAGTTTGATATTGATATCAACAAAGAGTGGAAGGGCTACAGGCTAGCAGATCCACGATTCAACGAGCCAAACAGAATTGACATGGTGATAGGTGTGGATCTATTTCCCCTGATTATGATGGAGAAAATAAAAACCGTGAATGGAATCTTGGGACAAAAAACCAAAATTGGATGGATTGTGTCCGGAAATATTACTCGAGCAGCAAAGCAAAACATTATAAGTGCCACTACAACAATAAATCTAAAGGACCTGGAACGCTTTTGGGAATTGGAAGATGAAGCCGATGAGACGATTGTGGTTTCAATTCCATTCCACCAAGAGGCAAAGCTGGGGGACTCTCGCAAACAGACAATGGCAAGGCTTATGCAAATGGAAAAGAAGTTTCAAAGAAACCCAAAGAACTGGGCGGCATACAACGAATTCATAAAAGAATACCTTAAGATGGGACATATGGAATCTGTAAAGACAACGGGTCAAGGTAAATACTATTTACCCCATCAAGCAATCATCAGGCCTGGAAGCTTAACTACAAAGCTACGAGTAGTTTTTGATGCATCCGCAAAGACGACAAATGGACTAAGCCTAAATGACGTTATTATAGCTGGTCCTAAGATTCAAAAGGATATATTCAATATTCTAATTAAATGGCGCAAGTGGCAATATGTTATGGTAGCTGACATTGAAAAAATGTATCGCCAAATAAAGGTTGCTGAGAAAGACCAAGAATACCAATATATCCTATGGAGAGATGATCCAAAATAGCCGATCAGTGAGCTTAAGTTAACAACCGTAACTTATGGCACCTCGGCAGCACTTTTCTTAGCAGTCCGATGTCTACGAGAGTTGCCAGATCGCTTTTGCCAAGAGGATAGCGTCTTAGCAGAAGCAATAAGAGACGACTTTTATATGGATGACCTCATAACTGGTGGAAACACAGTCAACGAGTGCTATGAACTTCAAAGGAAATTGAGACAAGTGATGGAGAAGGCCGGCATGCATCTGCGAAAATGGGTTGCAAATGACGAACGTATTTTAGCCGACATTCTGCATTGAGGAGAATTAATCGATCAAATCCTTAGGACTTCAATGGGATCTGAAGAAGGATACATTTACGTTTTCGTCAGAAAACCCAATGCTAACAAGCATAACAAAGCGGTTAGTGTTATCACAGTTGTCCAGAATTTTCGACCCACTAGGATGGTTGGCACCTGTAACGATTCAAGGCAAATGTTTCATTCAGGAACTGTGGAAGTTGCCGATGCAAACTGGTGGATGGAATATGCTAAAGGTCTTTTTAGAAAGGTCAGATTTAGAAGAAATTAGCATTTCACGCTGGACTGGATGCTCCAAAGGTATTATGGAGCTACATGGGTTCTGTGATGCATCAGAGAAAGCATATGCAGCGGCTGTGTATACAAAAGTAGGCGGCAGAGTTACTTTGCTAGCAGCAAAAAGCAAATTAAATCCTATAAAAAACAGGAAAACAATTCCAAAGTTGGAATTATGTGCTTCGCATTTACTAGCACAGTTATTAGCGAAAGTGCAGGCTATATGGAGCAACAAGATTACAACGCATGCATGGAGTGCTTCGCGAATTACTATTGCTTGGATACAGAACAAGCGCAGCAAAGATAAGTTCGTCAGAACTAGAGGGGAAGATATCAATAAACTAATTCCCAGTGTCAAATGGAATTACGTTAAATCGGAAGAAAATCCAGCAGACGTGGCTTCAAGAGGGATATCACCGCAAGCTCTTAAAATCTGTGAAATTTGGTGGAGAGGGAGAGCCAATTCGGGGCTATCTATAGATGCACAACACTGGCCCACTCAAAAGTAATTGGAAATTGTTGTAGTATCCACATTGATAAAGTCCGAATATCTGCAAAACCATCTTTTATCGAAGTATTCATCGATCGACAAACTTCTTAGAGTAATGGCGTATGTATTACGCTTCATAACAAAGCTGAGAGGAAAATCGCAACAGTCGTCACATCTTACGGTGGAGGCATTAAAGCTAGCGAAGATTGCTGTGGTAAAGATACAACAACAGCTAGATTTTGGACACGAAGTCAGACTACTCAAAAACAAAAGAGTAAGTTACGAGCGCTAAGTCCTTTTTTGGATAGTGATGGCGTACTTCGAGTTGGTGGACGACTACAAAACGCAATGATACCGTATAATGTAAAACATCCAATTATACTGGATAAGTCACATTTGACTTGGTTAATTGTAAGGGATTCTCATAAAGAAACTCTGCGTGGCGGAATTAACATTATGAGAAATTATATTCAGAGGGAGTTCTGGATATTTGGCATACAAAATTCCTTAAAGAAATATATTGAAGGGAATGTATTGTATGCATACGATACAAGCAAGAGATGTCCAGTCAACTGATAGGAAATTTACCAGTTTATCGAGTAACGGCTGATTACTCGTTTCAAAATACTGGAATCGACTAGGCCGGACCGTTCCAGATTCGCTGCTTAAAGGGAAGAGGTCAAAAAACGTATAAAGGATACATTTGTGTATTTGTTTGTATGGCAACAAAAGTGATACATCTGGAAGCTGGCTCTTCGACGGTTCTTTGCAAGACGAGGCAAGAGTGAGAACATATACTCAGATAATGGAACAAACTTCGTAGGAGCTTCAAGAGTATTGGACAAAGAATTTGTAGCTGCCATTAAAAACAATAATGAGTTAGCACTAGAAAAAGAAGGCATCAAGTGTCACTTTATTCCCCCGGGAAACCCCCACATGGGGGGTTTATGGGAAGCCGGTGTAAAATCAGAGAAGCATTATTTTAAACGAGTTATTGGTGAAAACAGCTTTACATATAAAGAATTTGCATCGCTGCTATGTCAAATCGAAGCAGTGCTAAACTCGCGCCCATTAGTCACTGTAAGGAGCAAAAACGCTGGTGAGGACATATTAACGCCTGGTCATTTTCTGGTGGGAAGACCTCTAATTGGAGCTCCTGAACATTTTGACGAAAGTAAGACAATCAGCTCTTTGGATAGATGGAAGCTTATTCAACGCATCAGAGGTGATTCTTGGAAGAAATGGAAAGAGGAGTATCTGGTGTCATTGCAACAGCGAACTAAATGGCGCCAAGTAAAGCCAAATCTGAAGGAGGGACAGCTGTTTCTTATAAAACATGAGAACACTCACCCTGCAAGATGGCCAATGGGAAGAATCATTAGTACGACTAAAGGACAAGATGATAAAGTTCGGGTAGTCACGGTTAAAACAAGCGATGGGGAAAAAAAAAGATCGCTAAACAAGATCTGTCAACTTCCTGTTAGCGAAGCAAAACCAGCTGGAGCTGCAACGCCATCTATAACGGAGGCAATTCAGCTACGCAAGGACAAGAAGCTTAGGCAGCGAGTTCCAAAAGGCAAAAGGAATGGCACTGGAAGCATAGCTACTGTGTATGCTGTTTATTGATGTTGCAAGCTACAACTGCGACAGAAAATTCGGAAGAAATTTCCAAAGAACTTGGGAAAATTTACGACATCGACACAAAAGCTGCACCATAACGGTGAACAAAATTCAATAACAATTTTGTTCACCGTTATGGTGCAGCTTTTGTGTCGATGTAGTAAAGGCATTTGGCAATTATTGTTTTATTCTGACATGCAAGCCTATTTTGATGTCATAAAACAATCAGAGGACTTCCTGGAAAAATCCCGCTTGGTTTGCAAAAAAATGGGAGACTTCAAGGACTACTGCGATTTCTTCGGCACGACAATACGGACAAAAATTGACAACATAAAAGAAAGAGACAAAATACTACGGCACTGTACCAACCGAAAGAAAAGGTTTATACTGTTCTTTGATATCGGAAATGCAAATAGAGTACAGGAAAATATGCAAACGATCATAAAAAACGAAAAACATCTAATGGAATATGTTGACAATCAGACCTCGGTCATCAATGCCACGGAAGCAAGCCGGAATTTGGGAAAACTGACCCAACAAGTCAATATTATTGCAGAAACCATGAAGGAGCACTTTATGGTATATAAGGAGTCAATTAAATTCCTTATGTTATTAAATCAAGTGCGAAACTGGATTGAAGAGGCAGAAACCCAACAAGCAACAGCGATCTCAATGATAACGGACATTAGCGAAGAAAGAATTCATCCTACACTAATTTGGAAAACAAAATGCTGGAGGAGCTCGAAAAAGTTAAGCAAAAATTAGGACGAAAACAAATGCTACCGGGTGGAAATTCAGTTATACAATTACCACTGATCTATAAACTGATAAAGGCACAAGCTATGTTGAAGGATAATGTCCTATTCATTGAAGCAAAATCAGGAAACGGACCTCTTTGAAGTAATCCCAATACCACTGTGGACAAACGGAACAAAGCTTATTCCGAAATTGAATTCTAAATATTTTGCGTTCATATCACCTAATGTCTGAAATGGAAATTAACCAATGCAGACAAGAGGATTCAACAGCATGGCTTTGCGAAAGTAATTGGGCATGGAAAAACGCGGATGATCACTCTTGCGAAATATCTCCATTGAAACCAAGCAAGGCACACTCATGCGAAATGATGGAATTCCAAGGCAATTCGTTCATCAAAGAGATAAGTGGATCCAACCGTTGGCTATTTAGACTGTTTCGGAATACAACAGCTAATATAAGATGCAACGAACAGCATCAAGTTATAAGACTGCCCAATCAAGGCATTATATAACTACTGGCAGGATGCACAGCAATATTAGGGGATACAACAATAATTACTCCTCAAAAAGTAAATTCGACAGCGTCTGAAATGTTTATCTTCCCCAGTTTATGAATTATAGATGACAAGGAGACATGGAATGTGGTCCCGCTGAAGCACTTGATTGTCAACAACACTAATGAACTGCAAAATCTTCAAATGCGCATCAAGACTCTGAAAAATAACAAAGTACACATTGATGACTTGATTTTCCACACAGCAAGCGGACAGTCGGCTCTAGCGTCGACAACGATTATCATAATTATAATGGTCATTTATATCCGGAGGCAACACATAAATGAGAGACAACTACTGGCCGTACATTTCCCCCCTCCCGGAAAATAAGTAGACAAACTATAAATATGTTCTATTTAAGGGCTGCAATAAACATGTCACGGGACAGCATAAGTGGCAACTACAGATAAGTACGATTGCAGTGGTCTATTGCCGAAGTGTCATTATATAATTAGATGATAAGAACCTATGTAAGAATGAATAAAAGGCGATGCCCTCGCAGTAGCGAGTCAGTTAGATTCAAACACCCCAATTGAATTCATTAAGTGTACGCATTAGTTTATAGTGTGAACAGCCTGACTACAAAAAAGCGTTTGATCTAACGACAGATTCTTCGGCCTACGGCATTGGCGCAGTGCTGTCCTAAGAGGGACGTCCGATTACAATGATCTCTTGGACATTGAGCGACAGAGAGGTTAACTATGCTACCAACGAAAGGGAGCTGTTAGGCATAGTCAAGTTGCGGCACTACCTATACGCGGTCAAAGAAATAAACATCTTTACCGACCACCAACCGTTGACGTTTGCGGTATTGGAATCCAATCCGAACGCCAAGAAGAAGAGGTGGAAAGCACGCATCGATTAAACCGGCGCACGAATTTTTTACAAGCCCGGGAAAAATAACCTCGTTGCTGATGCCTTCTCGAGACAACAACTCAACTCAGACCAGGAACCAGAGTCGTGCGCGGCCACGGTTCACAGCGAACTATCGCTCACTTCTCGTGCAAACAAACTTTGCTAGAAGAACTTGCCAACACCATTATCCCTAATGGTGTAAATGCCTTTCACTGTGATCTTCACACGTCGGCACAAATCCAGGACGAGGTGGTTCGACAATTGCCGGCCACAAATTTATGGTATTGCAAAAAAAGCGTCACCGACATTTTGGCGGTCGAGGAGAGGAAGGAAATCCTCACCGCCGAGCACAACAGAGCTCACAGGTCGGCCCAAGAAAACGTGAAGCAGGTGCTCTCCGAGTACTACTTCCCGAAAATAGAGAATTTGAAAGTACACCTTTTATAACTCATGAATGTTTTCCCCAAACGATTTGAAATCGCAAACAATAGTGGCTATGCTGGAAAACCATTTCGGCGTCATCATCTCGAATGCACCGCCCCTCCATAGCGTCTCCAACGGACAGGTGGAACGCTTCGACAGCACGAACACGCGATGCCTAAAAATCGACAAAGGCATACGTGACACGGTGGAGTTGATCTTGCTGGCCACAGATAAAACTAGTCTATCCACTCTGTCATTAACAAGAAACCGGCCGAGGTCATGCGGGCAAATCTGGACGATCCACTACGTGATTTCCAGGAAAAAATCAAAAACGACAACCTCAGGTAACCCGGGCAGAGCCCAGTTGCGGTTCCCTTGGAGTTTTTTTTACACCTATTTACTATTTTTTCATTACCCATACCCACTTGGCATAGATTTCATTATTCATAGCCATTCGGCATAATTTTGTACATCTTTTTACTATTATTGGTAATGGGCAACTCCATTCCGACATGTATTATTTAATCACACATATCACACACATCATTCCAACGCTTCTACTTTGCCTCCTGGCCGTGACATCGGCCCATATCACAGATTACTCTCAAGCTAATTATATTCCCGTCATTGACGTCCCGTCATGAAGACTTTGAGAAGATAAAGTTCACTGAAGCACGATTATTTAATGCACATAATAGCCAAATTGAAATCAATACTAAAACACAAGTTCGAATTAAATAGCTTACCGACACTGTCAATAAACTTTTCAAAAGTTTCCAAAAATGCACAAATCGATACAGGCCATCTTTACGAAATGCTATTAACACGCAATAGAATCATTGTTATGGAACTACAGAAGCTTATGCTAACAATCACACTCGCAAAAATCAATGTAGTTTGTCCAAACTTCCTGGACCATGCAGACTTGGGGGAGGAGCCGACCAACACCTCCAAAAGGGAAATTTTGTCCGTTGCGTTTTGCCAGTTATCTTCGGTGAGCTCGTCTGTCCAAGATCTCCACGCTGGAGTCATGTCACATTGCGACACACAGCAGAGCGACCTACATCCGATCACCTATGTCGACGAAGGAATAATCATCATCAATCAAAGACCAGCACTCGTGCGCGTGGCTAATGGAACAAACATTCACATTAGAGGCACGCACTTAATAACATTCATTGAGAGTGCTATGGTCAATGAGACCGTCTTCATAAATAACGACATGGTCCAGAGAAGGGCACCGGGAGTAGCTTACTCCACTGTCCTGAATATCTCGATGAAACACGAGATTCTGAGCCTCCCATATCGCTTTTCACCACTTGATTGAAAAGAATTTGGAGCAGATCAGGAAATTCAAGAAAGACGTCGACGGATAACGACTAAGTCAGATAGCGCTAATTGCAGGAGCAATTTTCTACGCTCTTATCTGCATCGGCCTAACCTGCCAGCGAGCCACGAGGTCCAAAAAATCCACAGCCCAACTTAAGGAAGTCCACGCCCAAATAGGGTCGGCCGTGGGCGGCCTTAATCTTGAGGGACCTATCCGCACACCAGTACTGGTCAAATTGCTCTCCAAGCATTTGGCCGAAAGCTCGCACATAGGCGGCAAAAGCTCTGCACATTGGCAGAGGCCGCTATGAAGCTTTTTCTATGTTAGCTTTTAAGTTAGTTCGATTTGGACAGTCCAATAATAAAGAGCACAAGCTCATAAAACTTACTCCGGCATCTGTCGTTATCATTATAAACTACCATAGCTATCTGAGTCCCTAGGCCGGAAGCCAAGAGGAAGACACTCATCTTCCCATAATCATCAAAAATCTTTAAGTGAATTCACTACCCCCGCTTCCGTACGAGGGACACCTGGAGATCATCGGCCAAACGGCAATATACCAGTGACTGCGGCGAGAGATCCCCCCTGCAGCACCCTACTTATATTAATTTATCCATAGAATTAACAAATCATGAAACATTTGCTTTCCAAAGTGAGGGCGTGGCAGTTTTGTGCTGTTTTTGGGCGTGCCAAGAAAACGTTTGGCATACCGATAGAAATTGAAATAATAATAAATTAAAATTAAAAGAATATTTAAAATATTTTATTATTATGGGCATTGTGTTATATGCTCATATAGCGATGTACCACTGTATCCACATATAGCGATATACCACTGTAATAACAACAAACACATTGTAGCACTCTGTTGCAAAGTGTACATAAACAGTCCAGCCCAAAGGCACGCGTAACACGAGCGTCCACTTGAAGGCCAACATGCATAATTGCATAGTCAGCATTCTCACGCTGCTCAAACGCCAATCGCCGCAAATGTGTACCTACAGCACTCCCCCTCCTCCAGCGCCGTCGACGACAATTCATATATATACATAAGATATGCATATAAGCGTCGCAGTTGCAGGCTACCCCTGCAACGCTGCTCCTCGAATTAGGCTAAGAAACCTTTGTATGGAGAACTTCAAGAGATTGACAAATTTTTATTTTGAACGGAGCAGGACCTTCTCTGCTCCAGAAATAAAGAAACCAAATTAAGCGACAAACTAAATGAGGCCTTTATTCTTATATGATACTTGGCGACCGTGACACTTGTTCCTGCAAGAAAATAGCAATCATAAATAAACTAATGTGAAAAATAACAATGATAAATACAAATCGTTTCGACAATCAACCCGGCAGTTCTTCCCCCACGAAGCGAACATTTTAACGCGCAGAGGGAGAACGCAAACATTTGTAGTGCACGACGATGTGCAAGCAGTCAACAGCCTTCGTTCGCCACATCAGCAGCAAGAACAATCCGCAATGGCACTGTCACCACCGAGACCATTCAGAAGCACTCACCTCAAGAAAAATCAAAAAAAAAATTTCAGCAGTAACCCACATAAAAACAAACTCACCCCGGCATCACTGGACGAGAACATCCGTATTGCAGCAGAAGATAAATAGTCTGTACGATGACCAGCACCGGCGCCGCCTGAGTCCATAGGCCCAGGACAGCTGCAGCCGAAAACAAGTGCGGGAAGCACCCCGATACCTGAACCTTCGAGGGAGCGTCAGCGTGCCAGGCAGCCTAAAATATTTTTTTTGTTGCTCTGCGTGGCACACCCATCTCGATGCATATTAGTATTACACTAAATATTGTAACATTGAGCGGAACTTTTTCTGCCCGATGAGAAGAATGGCTCGTAAAGTCATACACCAATTAGGCAGGAAAATGTAACTATAAACAAAAAAAAATTAATACAAATTAAAAGAATGCAAAAACAGTATGTCTAAATAATTGCCTTAAAAATTTTTGAAAATGGAATTCAGAAAATACTTGTGAATTGCCAAAGAAAAGCAATCAAAATGAGAATTAACAAAAAAAAACAAAATTAAGAATTCATCAAAAAATATCAAACTATTATATATAATGTAAATTTATAACAAAATTTATAAATAAAGAGAGACCAATGATATTAAACGTATTACCAGTCAAATATTAAACGAAAGTTTGAATCTTAATATAAATAGTAGCAACGCAATCCCAAAGATCCACCGATTTTCGAACATTCAGATATTCCGATAAAGTTAGATCATAATTCTAAAATTGCGGACTCCACCGCCAATGTGATAAATACAGTCGAGGTATCACAGCCCGAACTGAAAACTATTACAATTCTCCTCATAATAATAGTAGTATTATTATGTGCACGTCTTTTAACAAAACTTTCACAGTGTCAATTGTGATCTCAAGGTGAACAGTCGTCTTTTTCACTAACTCCCACAAGTGTCAGAAAACAATATCTGCTTATCAGTGTTTACAGTGAAAAGAAACAAGTGAAGCAAAGTAAAAGTGAAAACTAACTGTAGATCGCGATACGATGGGTGAGAGGGGTCCCCCCGATCGCCAAAAGGCGATTTGATAAACCAAAAACAATCAACTAATTCAATAAGTTCCAAGTACATTGTCATTTCAAGAAATAATGATACGGATAAACAATTTAAATTATCTCCATTTGTCCATAAAAAAATCATTGACTATACTTGTGATGGCGAAGTTATATTCTGCCGCGCACTAACAAGTGGTGACCTTCTGGTTAAAACTAAAAACACTATTCAAGCCGATAAACTACTCAAGATGTCGAACTTTACCAATGATATCCCAGTTACTGTCTCTGAGCATCGCACGCTTAACTCATGTAAGGGAGTTATATACTGCAATAGCCTTCGCGGCATCACTGAAGAAATAATACAAACAGAGCTCCAATCGCAAAAGGTCTCCAGCGTCAAAAAAATATTGCGCAATATTGACGGATCATTGGCGGAAACTGGTTTACATATATTAACATTCTCTTCAACGATTCTCCCAGAACACATTATGATTGGATATGAGAGAGCTGTAATTCGTCCATACATTTCAACCCATTTACGATGCAACAACTGCTACCGTTTTGGACATACCCTTAAAACGTGCAGAAATGATAAAGTCTGCGCCAAAAACGGGGATAAGTATCACTTAAATGACGAAATAAATGAAACTTGTCAAAAAGATATTAATTGTATTAATTGTAAAACATCTAAGATAACTAGCAATACTCACACTTCAAATGATAAGAAATACCCTATATACATTAAACAAAAAGAAATTATAGCGATTAAGACTAGCATGCAAGTTGACAATAAAACGGCATATGATATAAGTTATGCAACTCATTGTTGCTTGGGGGTGTGACGAGCTCTTGTCACAGTATAGCTCACCTAGTCATTAGCAGAAGCATTCTGGAACCTTTGTGGAATGTCGCCTCGTCCTCCCCAGGATTCTCCGAAGTCAATTAACACCGGTGATTTACAGAACGTTACAATCTTTATTAGTCGAACTTAAGAGATTACAAGAAGAGTTGGGATATCAGCAAGTGTATCGATCCGGTGTCCGCAGAAGACTGATTTCTGGCCTTGGTGCTGGCTCTCACTAGCCCTCCGGCTCCCTTGCTGAATGCAGCGTTTTGCCGTCAGCGTAGGGAGGGGGTCGACCCCGCGAAGTTGCTGGGTAAGTGGCCGAAACGTGAGCCACGCTATGTCAGCGGCTGTGGGCAAGTGCCCGAAATGTGTACCACGCTACGTCAGCGGTCGCTTGCCCAATATCCGGCGGCTGCGCTGCTCCCAGCAACAAAGTGTCGGTTGCGGACGCAGCACATTGTAGCCGGCGCGGCTGTCGAAGTTGGGGGGCAAGGCGGGGGGGCGAAGTCAGCGTTCTGACGTCCGGCGGTTCATTGAATACACTGTTGCGTTGATGGATGAGGGAGGGGGCGAAGTCAGCGTTCTTACGGAATGCACTTAAGAGTGGTTGAACGTCAAGTGGCGCAGCGGGAGTTGAGTGATCGTCAAGCGACGTAAGAGGAGGAAGCGCGTGTGAGGCAGGCTGGTGGGAGGGGGTAAGACAAAGGGTGTGGGAAGAGGGTTCATAACTCCTCCCCCCTCAAGATCTGCGTCCCGCAGATTATTGGGCTTTGGGTGCCCTGTTAGCTTCTTGTACCTCCAGGTCCAATGTGCCGTGTCTTATGATCTCAAGGGATCCCCTTGGTCGATGTTAGCTTCCTCCATACGGTGTATAGGGCTATACCGACAACCAAGGCGACCAATGCTTCCACCAGGAAGGAGAAAGAGACCTTCTCGGACATACCGGAGAGCCTCTTCAGGTTCTCCATATTAAAGGCGTTGACGTAGTGCAGTGAAGGCGCGTATCCCGTGGCAGTTATTGAAGTGAGCACTGCCGGCATAACTGTAAAGTGCGTCGAGGAGTAGCTCGTGTAAGTTCTTCCGGCCACACTGATCGTCTCATTTGCGAACTGGACTATGTAAGTTCCGGCCAATTGTTGGGTCCTGGATCCGACTTCCATCTCCCGTTGAAATTAGACAGGAACATTGTCCCATCTTCGACCAGTTCTATGCGCGCCTCGTTGTTCCTGAGAAGTTCGCATTTAGCCTGACCGCCCTTTAACAGCTTGGGGATGCATCCGTCCTCGTCTAGCTTCAGAAGACTTTTCTCCGGGCAAACAGTCGTGTTCCCCATGGAGAGGCAGTCGTATACTACGGCGTAGGTCTCTTCGGTGGTTACGGCGACTTTGTCATGTTTGACCATGACTTGTTTCCCTCCATGCGTTGCCGGAAGAAGAAGAAGAAGGCGGTAGTCCCGTCATCAGACGAACAGTAGCAGGGATCGACATGAAACTCTTGGTTGACACGGGCGCGTCAAAAAATTTCATCCGACCATTTAAGGAGTTGAAAGGCGTCCGCCTGGTAGAGTCCCCATTTGTAATCCATTCGATTCATGTGGTGACCACAATCACTTAAAAATGTTTCGTGTCTATTTTTAACCTAAAAGCCACGTTTTTTATACTACCAGATTTGACCTCCCTCGACGCAATCGTTGGTCTAGAACTGTTAAAACAGACCGGCGCGTCGCTTTGCCTAGCTTCCGGTCAGTTCAAATGGGGCTCCGGAGTAGAGCAAATTGACTTTCACACTTGCCCCGATGTCAATTTTACCAACGTAGATTGCTCGGACGCACAGCCCTTAATTAAGGGCGCCTTTTAAAAATTCTCGGGAATAGGGAAAACGCTTTTGCTGATCCTAATGAGGGTCTTCCTTACAATACGTCGGTGGTAGCCACAATCCGGACGATTGACGAGGAGCCCATTTTTGCAAAGTTGTACCCATATCCAATGGGAGCAGCTGATTTCGTCAACGGTGAAATTCAGGATTTTCTTAAAAATGGCATAATCCAAAAATCGAAATCCACCTACAATAACCCAATATGGGTCGTAAACGAAAAGGGCACCGACGAAACGGCCAATAAAAAAATGCGTTTGGTACTGGACTTTCGCAACGAAAGGACGGTACCGGACAAAAATACCCCATGCCAAATATCTCAATGATATTGGGGAACCTCGAAAAGGCCAAATACTTCACGACACTCGATCTGAAGTCTGGCTATCATCAAATCACGCTCGCTGAACGCGGCCGTGAGAAGAAGTCATTTTAAGTAAACGGAGGGAAGTATGAGTTCCGAACACTTCCATTCGGACTCAGGAATGCTGCAAGCATCTTCCAGAGAACAATTGACGACATTCTGCGAGAGCAGATCGGCAAGTTTTGCTACGTTTACGTCGATGACGTCATCATCTTTACAGAAGATGAAAATGCCCATGTTAAGCACGTAGAATGGGTTTTAAAGAGCCTATATGATGCCAACATGAGGATATCGGCAGAAAAGTCTCGTTTCTTTAAGAAAAGCGTAAGTTTTCTAGGGTTCATCGTCACCAAAAATGGGGTGGCGACTGATCCAGAGAAGGTCAAGGCCATAAAAGAATTTCCAGAGCCCAAAAACGTATTTGAGGTCAGGTCATTCCTGGGCTTGGCCAGCTATTATTGATGCTTTATCAAGGATATCGCATCAATAGCGAGTCCCATTTCAGACATACTGAGGGCCGAAAATGGGAGTGTTAGCCGACACAGGTTCAGGAGTATCCAGGTACAATTTTCCGAAGCGCAACAACGTGCCCTTGAAAAACTACGTAATATCCTGGCATCTGAGGACTTCATCCTCAGATACCCTGACTACAAAAAAACGTTTGATCTAACGACAGATTCTTCGGCCTACGGCATTGGTGAAGTGCTATCCCGAGACGAACGTCCGATTACAATGATCTCTAGGACAGAGCGACAGAGAGGTTAACTATGCTACCAACGAAAGGGAACTGTTAGCCATAGCCTGGCACTAGCCAAGTTGCGGTTAAAGAAATAAACATCTTTACCGACCACCAACCCTTGACGTTTGCGGTATCGGAATCCAGTTCGAACGCCAAGATAAAGAGGTGGAAAGCACGCATCGATGAGTCCGGCGCACAAATTTTTTTATAAGCCCGGAAAAAATAGCCTCGTTGCTGATGCCCTCTCGAGACAACAACTTAACGTTGTTGGAGACCAGGAACCAGAGTCGTGCGCGGCCACGGTTCACAGCGAACTATCGCTTACACAAACGATCGAGTCCACGGACAAGCCCGTGAATTGCTTTCAGAACCAAATAATTTTAGAAGTGGCGCGCTCCCTAATAGTGTGAATGCCTTTCACTGAGATCTTCACACGTCGGCACAAATCCAGGACGAGGTGGTTCGACAATTTTCGTCCACAAATCTCTGGTATTGCAAAAAAAGGGTCACCGACATTTTCGCGGTCTAGGAGAGGAAGGAAGTCCACACCGCCGAGCACAACAGAGCTCACAGGTCGGCCCAAGAAAAGGTGAAGCAGATGCTCTCCGAGTACTACTTCCCGAAAATGACCAAATTTGCGAGCGAAATAGCAGCGAATTGCAAAACTTGCGCCAAAGCAAAGTACGTCAGACATCCGAAGAAACAGGACCTCGGTGAAACCCCAATCCCGGCCCACATTGATATTTTCTCAACGGATAAAAAATACTTTCTCACCTGCGTTGACAAGTTTTCTAAATTCCGTATGGTACAGCCGATTCCGTCTAGAACCATAGAGAATTTGAAAGCACACCTTTTACAACTCATGAATGTTTTCCCCAAAGCCAAAGCCACCTACTGCGACAATGAACCATCACTGAAATCGCAAACAATAGTGGCTATGCTTGAAAACCATCATCAACCGTCATCATCTCGAATGCACCGCCCCTCAATAGCGTCTTCAACGGGCACGTGGAACGCTTCCATAACTTGCTAGATGCCTAAAACTCGATAAAGGCATAAGTGACCCAGTAGAGTTGACTTCGCTGGCCACTGCCAGGTATAACAAGTCTAACCATTCTGTCATTGACAAAACACCGGCCGAGGTCTTGCGGGCAAGTCCAGAAAATCCACAAAATGATGTCTAGGAAAAAATTAAAAATGCCCAAAATACGACCAGAAACCGAGAAGACGCTTCTCGGCGGAACAGAGTGTTTCAGGTCGGCGATAAAGTCCTAGTAAAGTCAAACAGACGACTAGGCAACAAACTCACTCCCTTATGTGAGGAGAGAACCATCGAGGCGGACTTGGGGAGCACAGTCCTAATTAAAGGGAGCGTGGTCCACAAAGACAACCTCAAGTAACCTCAAGTAACAGTTGCGGTTCCCTCGGAGCCTTTTTACTTTTTCATTCATAGCCACTTGGCATAGGTATAGAGTTTTTTTTTTACGATTTATAGCCACTTGGCATAGGTTATCATTATTTTTCATTATCCATAGCCACTTGACATAATCTTTTTTTATATTCTTCATTTTTCATTATTCATATCCACTTGGCATAATCTTTTTAATATTCTTTATTATTCATAGCCATTCGGAATAATTTTTTAACATTTCTTAGTATAGTTTAGTTTACATCCTCTGTTTACCGTAATTGGTGGTGGGCAACTCCATTCCGAATAATTATTAATCAGTCACACATATTACAGGTCGGCCCATATCACTGATTATTCCCAAGCAAATTATATTCCTGTCATCGACGGTCAAGTCTTAGTTTGGGAGGAAAATGCCTACGTTAGACACTCAGCTAATCTCTCTGAGTATAGGCGAGTGGTTGATGAAACCGAAAACGTGCTCGATATGTTCCCCCAGTCTCACATGAGGAAGCTTCTGAGCATTGATATCGCTCATCTCCGTGATATGCTTAACTCGTTGAGCGTCCATCACAGAGTTGCTAGAGCCTAGGCTTCTTGGGAACTGCGTTAAAGGTTGTCGCTGGGACACCTGACGGCGAAGATTTTGAGAAGTTAAAATTCACTGAAGCACGACTAGTTAATGCACACAATAGTCAGATTGAAATTAATACTAGAACACAAGTTCGCATTAACGAACTCAATCAAATCTTAAGATTCTCTAAAAGTGCACAAGTTGATTCAGGCCATCTATACGAGATGCTATTATCTACAGAATTTGATGTTAACAATCACACTCGCAAAAATTAACGTAGTTAGTCCAAGCATCTTGGAGCATGCAGATTTGGAGAATGTTTGGGTCGAGGAGTCCACTGACACCCGCATAAGGGAAATTTTTTCCGTTGCGTCCGTTAAAGTCTTACAATCTCTTAACATATTGCATTTCGTAATAAAATTCCCCAAAATTAAGATAGACTGCAACAAGATTACCATTATTCCGGTAGCACACCACGATACGGTGTTAAAGTTAGAGGATAATGTGGTGGCGGAGTGTAAGAATGATTGCCGCGCCGTCAAGAACTGGTCCATATCATCTGGGGCAATGTTCTGCCGGTTATCTTCGGTGAGCTCGTGCGCCCAAGAACTCCACGCTGGAGTCGTGGCGCATTGCGATACACAGCAGAGCGATCTTCATCCGATAACCTATGTCGACGAAGGAATCATTGTCATCAATGATAGACCAGCACTTGTGCGCGTGGATAATGGAACGAACATCCACCGTAGACGCACGCACCTGATAACATTTACTGAGAGTGCTATGAACAATGAGACCGTCTTTATAAATCACGACATGTTCCAGAATAGGGCACCAGGAGTAGCTAACTCTCCTGTCCTGAATATCTCGATGAAACACGAGATCCTGAGCCTCCCATATCTTCACCGCTTGAGTGAACGCAATCTGGAGCAAATCAGGAAATTCGAAGAAGACGTCAACGGATACCGACTAAGCCAGATAGCGCTAATTGCAAGAGCAATTTTCTGCGCTCTTATCTGTGTCGGCCTGACCTACCAGCGAGCCACAAGGGCCAAAAGATCCGCAGCCCAGTTGAGGGAGTAGTTAACTAAGTTAACCGGGCCGATCGTCCGTTCAGAAGCACGGGTCAAATTGCTGACCAAGCATTTGGCCGGAAGCTCGCACACAGCCGGCAAAGCTCTGCACTTTGGCAGGTGCCGCTATGAAGCTTTTCCTTTGTTAGCTATTAAGCAGTTCGCTTCTACATTTGAATGAATAAAGAGCACCAGCTCATTGAAAGAAACTCCTTCGATCCGCCGTAATAACCTCTCATTTCAAGCTATCTGAGTCTCTAGGCCTGAAGTCATCCTAATCTTCCTAATTCATCTAGTAGGATTACACATTGCACTTTCCGTGCGACGACAGCTGCGTGGGAAACTCCCGTATAATCGACAGGCCTGCCGCCCGTGGACTGCTGCGTGGGATCATCCAGTGACCACTCAATTTCATTGACCTATGCAAGTATCCATTGCGTTTTGTGAATTAAATTTACGTGTTATTGTTACCCGCTCTCCGCAGGTCCTTCACCTTATTGTTTCTTAGCTAGGCAGCGGCTCTGCTCACCGAGGCCTTGGACTTCAAAGCGGCGACTCAGCCCCCGCGACACCCTCGCCGTACTGTTTGGCCCCATGGGCACAACGGCTTGAGTATTCTCATACACAGCTCCTCATGGGCAATATAGGAATTCTAAACCTTACGCTAGCGCCTCAGAGTTCGAAAGCGACGATTCTGCAAAAAACACTGCACTAAAAAGTGCCGGTACTAATTCATTTACTACATATAAAATGTCTTTAGACGCAGAACATATTAAGACTGTACTAAAGGTACTACAGGAGCAAGCATTCGAAAGACAACGCAGAGAAATCGAATTGCGTAAAACAATTCAGGACCTTGCCAGCTAAGTAGCGGCTGTACGGATTCGCCCTGGACAGGCAGAAACTCCACAGACTAAAGCTTACCAACCGGTAGATATCACCGGACTAGTCCGTTGCGATGAAACATTGGACGCCGTAAAATGTCTTCCTGACTTTATGGGGACACAGGAGACAAACGTCTCCTGGCGGCAAGTGGCGAAAGCTATCAGAATAGTTCGCGACACTATCAGGCTGTAGTAATCATCAGGAACAAAGTTAAAGGCCCTGCTGATGCAGTTCTGTCATCCTTCTGAACTGTGCTAAATTTCGATGCGATTATAAATCGCCTCGATTTTACGCCCGTCTGGGTGTCCTTCGTCCTCCTTCCTCATCCTGCGGCACGTTTCCTGAAGAGGCTGCCTCGATAGGGCATCCGCGACGACGTTCAGCTGGCCCTTCCTATACGAAACTTCGAAGTCGTATTGTTGAAGCTCCAGTGCCCACCTTGCTATTCTTCCGGACGGGCTCTCGATGCTATTTAGCCATTTCAAGGCCATGTGGTCCATTATCACCTTGAAGTGGTAACCCTCCAGGTACGGTCTTAACTTCCTGACAGCCCATACTATAGCTAAGCATTCCTTTTCCGTTGCGGAATAATTCCTTTCTGCTCCGTTCAGCGTCCTACTGGAGTAGGATATCACCCGCTCGCCTTGATCGGAATGTTGCGTGAGGATTGCGCCAAGCCCATAATCGCTGGCGTCTGTCTGCAGCACGAAAGTCCTGGAGAAATCCGGGCATGCCAGGATCGAGTCGGCGACCAGCCTGGTTTTGACGGCCTCAAACGATTCTTGGTGAGCGTCCGTCCACTCCCACCTTGCCTGCTTCTTGATGAGGGCGTTCAGTGGCTGCACTAGCGTCGCAAAGTCGGGTACGAAACGCCTGTACCACGACGCCACTCCCAGGTACTGCCTCAGCTCCTTCACATTTCCTGGCGGCTTGAGCTGCGCTATCGCCGCTACCTTTTCCGGGTCCGTTCCGATACCCTGATCCGTCACGCGGTGGCCCAAGTATTGCAGTTCCTTCCTGAAGAATTTGCACTTATCCGCATTCACTTTCAGGTTCGCCGCCCGCAGCCTCCGGAACACCTCCTTCAAGTTGCGCACATGCTCTTGCAGTGTCCGTCCGATCACTATGATATCGTCCTGATATGCAAAAGCGTGCGGCATCATCTCGGGTCCTATCACCTGGTCCAACGCCCGCTGGAACGTTGCCGACGCGGAGTGCAGTCCGAATGGCATTACCCTCCACTGAAACAGACCCTTTCCCGGCACCGTAAATGCCGTATACTGTCGGCTTCCCGCTTCCAACGGAATCTGCCAGTATCCGTCCTTCAAGTCCAGGCTGCTTATGTATTTCGCCTCCCTTAACTGGTCCAGAATGTAGTTAATCATTGGCATAGGATACGCGTCCTTCACGGACCTTGCGTTTATCTGGCGAAAATCCACACACAGCCTCCATTGACCCGTCTTTTTCTTCACCATCACTATTGGTGAGCTGTATGGGCTCCTCGACGGCTCGATGCATCTTTTTTGCAGCAACTCTTCAACCTTGGCGTTGATTTCCACCTGCATCTTTGGGTTCTTTGGATAGTAGCGCTGCTTGACCGGTTGATCGTCTTTCATCGTTATCTTGTGTACCGCTACTGTTGATGTCCCTTGGACTTTCGCCAGATCGGCCAATTCCGATCTTAGGAAGTCGTCAACATCCACTTCCGCGAACTCCGGCGCCCTCTCCACAATCGCTACCGACAATCTTTCGTGTGGCCTGCTTTGGACCGCCGGACCCGCTGGTATCGTAACGCTCAGTCCCGCGCACTACATCCTTGCTCCCACTCTCGTTAGGAAATCCCATCCGAGCACTAGAGCGTCGATTATGTTGTGGAGGATCAGCAGCTGCATCCTTACGGTCCTCTCTCCGAGTCCTACATCCAACTCGATCATGGATGTGACCTCCTCGTACCGTCCATCCGCCATACGCACTTCTCTCCTCGTGGGTACGACCTCTCCTGCCGCCCGCAACCTGCCCGCCAGCTCTTCGCTAATGAAACTTCCACTCCATCTATGAGCACTGTGGCGGACAGTTGCCTTTCCTCCGCCCTCAGTTTGCCCATTAATTTCGAGGGGCGGCACCTTGCGAACCCAGGTTGCCCCTCTGAGGCTGGGGTCGCATGGCGTTTCCCGATCTCGAACAGCACTCCACGGTCCTCGGGCCTATCCTCCCGCAGACCCAGCTAAAACTGATCGGACGGTTCCTGCACTCCCGCGTCCAGTGATCCTGGCTTCCGCATATATGGAATGCTTGTGCCGGGTTTAATACAAACCCCCGCCGCACCGAGTCCGGCCCTTGCGATACTGGTGTGCCCCGCCGGGCCCGTGGTGTCCTCTTGGCACCTCCTGCACACCGCGTTCTGCTTCCCTCTTGGGAAATCACGCTGGTGACGGGCCCTATGAGTCCGCTCCACCTCGAACCGTTCTCTTTGGGTGTCCAACTCTTCGAATTCGTCGGCCAGGGCCATCAGGGCGTCCAGGTCCCGGCACTCCCCAAGGGTCTCATGAGCGTCTGCATGTCCACCATGTAGTCCTTGAATCCTTCGCCATGTCGCTGCTTCCTCTGCCTGACCTGGTCCGCCAGCTTCGTCATGAAACCTCTGGGCAGGAAGAATTCCTGGAAGCTCTGAATGAACTCTGCCCATGTCTCCCAGAACCTGTTGTTGGCAATGAACCATTTTAAGGCCCTGCCCCTAAGCAGCTCTGGCATCGCTCGTGGGATCTGGTTGATGTCCAGCACATACGTCATTGCTGACCACTCCACCTGCTCCAGGAATTCCAGCGGCTTTTCGTGCCCGTCGTACCGGAAACTCCACTCTCGCACCTGTTTCGCCACTTTTGCGTAATCTTGCGGGGTCGCTCTTGTTGTATCCCGACGATCACGGCTGGCCTCCCGACTCTCTCTCCTTGAACGGCTGCCTTCCCGCCGTCCATGCTCTACCTCCTGCATTTCGGATCTGCCTCCACTGGCTTCCATCATGCTGGTGAAGCTGAGGCTCCTCACCAGGCCTTCAACGCCGGTGAGTTTTACCTCTACGGCCGGTCTCTTTCCATCTCCTTCTGTAGCGCTTCCAGTATGGCGACCGTTTCAGGCTCATCCACCGTCCGATCGATGAACTCGGACAGCGACTTCCGCATCTCCTCGACCAAACCCTCCAGCTTGATCCCTAGCGCGCTCACTATGGCTGGAAAGTCATCCTTCTTTAGGTTGTATAGCCACGACTTCCCCATCTTTTCTCCGTTCTTTTGGCCTTGACAATCACGTTGGGCGCCAGATGTAACGAACTGTTTCTGTTATTTTCTGCTCGCTACGAATTGCAACGGCTAGCTCAGAGAGTTTGTGTGTTCATCCCACCAAATTTATGTTTTGTGTTATTGCCCGACCAAATAGAAGACAGAGTTTTAAGATGTAGTAGCTTTATTCGCGGAATTCTTTACAGCTGGGTTATTTCGGTCCTCGCCGTCGTCTGCGCGGTTCGCTTACCCGTGCCGGCTCGACTGGGGCTTAGGATGTTATGGTGGGGAAGGTGTATCGCCCGGTGGGTCAAGCTAACGCTCCTCCCAGACCCACCTTGACCGACCACTGACTCCACCGACCCTTCTGACCGTGCCAGGTTCCTGTGCGCTGCCTGGTGCCTTCGTTGTCCTGCGGTGTCCTCGACAGCGGTTCCCTGATCGGGCTCGAAGTTTAGGATGTTATGGCGAAGAGGTGTATCGCCCGTTGGGTCAAGCTAACGCTCCTCCCAGGCCCACCTTGACCGACCACTGACTCCACTGACCTTTCTGACCGTGCCGGGTTCCACTTGCACTGCCGGGTGCCTTCGTTGTCCTACGGTATCCTCGACAGCGGTTCCCTGATCGGGCTTGAGGTTTAGGATGTTATGGCGGAGAGGTGTATCGCCCGTTGGGTCAAGCTAACGCTCCTCCCAGGCCCACCTTGACCGACCACTGACTCCACTGACCTTTCTGACCGTGCCAGGTACCACTTGCAGGGATCGTCCTCCTGCGCCACTCGCATTCGTCCTGACTGTTCACTAGTCTGAACCTCCGTTTGACTGTCTCCGTGTGCGTACGGCTCTTCGCGTGCCTTAACTTGACCCTCCGCGCTTGTACTCGACACCTGCGGCTCTTCGCGTGGTTAGATTTGACTGTCCTGCTTGTACTTGACACCTGCGGTTCTTCGCGCGATTAGAATTGACTGTCCCGAGCTGCGCTTGTGCAGTCCCTTTTTATAGGCCGGGGAAATCCTGTTATTTCCCTTTTTGCACAAGGTAGAAGGTCCGACCCAGGTCCCGTTGGTCCACGGTGCGTCCTCTTTGTGCTTGACCAAAGTCCGCACCGTTACCGTTCGACCTCTGTGCCCTTGGCCGGCCTGAGTCCAAGGTCCAGCGCGGTACCGTTAGTTCACGGTCTCTCCGCTTAGCTCGGGTCCAAGGTCCATTATTTCCCGTTTGACCTGGTTGCCCTTGACTCCTTCTGCATTCCAGCCTTCTTCGCTGTTGCTAGGCAGCTCTCCTGCACCTCGATTTGTGGGGAGTTTTAAGACTCCTCACAAGAGCTATAAGAAACAAAATTGAAGGAAAAGCAAATGACTTGTTAATATCTACCGGCATAGGTTTAAACTGGGACAACATTAGAGAGGCCTTGATAGGAAAATTTGCCGAAAAAAGGGACGAAGAAGCCTTAAGTTTTGAATTACACGGACTGGTTCACAAGAAGTTGCCACTGCTGTAATTCTACGATCAAATTCTAGACTTCAGGGCAACCTACGGAAGAATTGTGGAGACCCACCGTAGGTTATTTTAATTGCTTGAAATAAGAATATATCCACATTAACAAATTCTTTCGGAAATTTGTTTAATAAATTTTTTTCTCTTACTGATTCGAAAGGTTTCAAAAAGTCCGTAAAAGTAGCATCAGTTACTATAAAAACTGCAACTTATTATTGAGGTCAACCCAAGTAAATTTGTCGGCACCTGGCACATGACATGCAGAAATAGGCGACCGACTTGGTGTATGGAATACGAGCTTAGCTCATATCGGATGTATTTTTTTAAAGAGCAGGACATCTATGGACTGCTTCCAGACAGACGAAAAATTACATTGATTGATCGACATATTAAACAGCGTTGAGGACGGTTTTTTGAAAACATCAAAGTCCCGAATATCTATTTAGCTATTTATCCATGAAAATTTTAAAATTGGTTCTAATATAAATACATACTTTCACTAACGCAAGATCGGCCCGAAATGCCACACTGTTACTGTTAGAAGCTTGTCGCCATTATTTTCAGCGTCAAATCGGTCTTTTGTTGTAAGAAAATTAGATAGTACAGACGTGAAACTAATTTCATTAGCCAGTGAAAGAAATTAAGCCACGTGTAAGTAAAAACCACTTAAAAAGTTGAGCTGCGGGTCCCGTCTGCGGGTCCCGTATGTGGCGCCCAGACTAAAGCCCAGTCTGGCAACACGGCGTAAACAAGTACTAACGCCAAGACCTTTCCTGGAGGACGATATCTTCTGATATCGTCAGACTGGCCACTCTCGACTTCAGCCTTGCCGCTCAACAAGCTTACGGCATCAAAATAACTTTCCATGGTATCTCTTAATTACATAAAGCGGTAACTACCTAAGTTACTATATTGGTGACCCGGCAATAAAAAAAATGCTGAATACCGGAGATTCTGCGCCTGCACCGCCAACTTCGCCTGACTCTGCCACCGTTATCCCTGTCGTCGGTTGGCGCCATCAAGCTACCGCCATTTTGGAAGCAAAATGCGCGGTTATGGTTTGTGCAGATCGAAGCGCAATTTCAATGCAGCCGCATTTCTTCAGATAACACGCGCTACTACCATTTAATCAATGCTTTGGATGCTAATATAATGACTGAAGTATCTGATGTTTTGGAGCAACCCTCGGAAGTCAACAAATACGAGCACCTGAAGGAGATTATCATCAAGCGATTTACGCAATCACCGGACAGACAGTTGCAGCGCGCTTTACCTTGGGGACAAGAAGCCCTCGCAGCTCCTTCGGCAAACTCTTGCTGATGGTCGCGCGAGTCCGCTGGCTGTCTCAGCTACCGCAGCACGTACAATGGAGCTTGAAGCTCCTACGCCCAGCAACTTTGGAAGAGCAAACTGCACTCGCTGAAGTGCATGGAAGATTAATCGGGTTCTTTCGTCATGGCTGCTGGGTCCTCTTCGGCATAATTCAGAGGCAACACCCGCGAATACGCTCCGGCAGCTGGCACAAGTGTCGTGGACGACTTGAAACGTGACATCGCTGCCATCTGCCATCAAGGCAGAAATCAATCCCAGCCATTCTCGCCCAGCCGATCGAAACGAGCAGCAACTCCGAGCACCACGTGCCTGCTTTTATCATCGCTCAAAAGCTGTTTCGACCAAAGGAGAAGTTTCAGAAGCAAAACTCTACAACGTTTCTACAATCAGCGTGCAATGTTCCAGTGGAATAGATCGCCCGTACTCCAATCTTCTTAGGCGCTTTGTGCAGATCACACGTCCTAATGTGCCTTTAGCAACCCGCATTCATAATGAGGTTGCGCATTACATTCAAACAACTGGTCCACCTGTTTTCGACAAGCCACGACGGCTTACAGGCGAAAAATTAAAAGCGGCACGCCGGGATTTCGATCTCTTACTCCAGCAAAGAAAGATTCGTCCCTTCAGCAGCCAATGGGCCAGTCCTTTTCATTTGGTCCCCAAGAAGAGCAACGAATGGCGCACTACTGGTGATTATCGCAAACTTAATGCTTCTACTATTCCAGATCGGTACCCGATTCCCCATGGGGAAGACATTCTTCAACGTCTGCATGGATGCTCGGTTTTCTGCACAATCGATTTGCCTACCACCAGATCCCAGTCGCGCCAGATGATATTCCGAAAACAGCCGTCACTACACCGTTTGGCCTTTTCGAGTTCGTCGGCATGCCCCCCCGGACTGCACCACACTCCAGCACCACATGGACAACCTGCTTCGTGGCTTTCCATTCTTAGGATGCTATATGGACGACATCATTGTGTTCTCCACAACGCATGAGGAGCATTTGAGGCACCTTCAGACAATCTTTGAGATTTTGCAGAGGAACCACCTCCAAATTAACCCTCAAAATTGCCAATTTCGTAAAAGTGAGGTAATTTTCTTCAGGTTCCAAGTCAACGCGAGCGGATTCAAGCCCCCTAATGAACACACGCAAGCAATCAACAATTTCCCCAAACCTCAAACTATCATGGAATTGCGCCGGTTTTTGGGAATGGTCAACTATTAACGACACCTCATGCCACACGCAGATCAGACTCAAATCCCGCTCACAGACTACCTAAAAGGCGCAACCAAAAATGACAAGCGCGAAATAGCCTGACCGGCCCTGCGGAGAACGCATTCCAGGCCTGCAAACAAGGAATTTTACGTGCCGTGTGCTTTTCGTTCCTTTCTCCTTGGGCTCACCTCGCCCTTAAAACGGACGCCTCCGATACAGCTATCGGTGCTGCTCTCGAACAACTCCGCCAATTGGATTTTATCTCCCAATTCTCAACGGAGATAGTGTACAATCCCGGGGAAAACAACGCAGTGGCAGACGCACTCTCACGTATCAACACCATAAGCATGTCGTCTAGCTTCAGTGCTTAAGCGATATTCGAGGCCCAACAAACCGACGATGAAATGGCTGAGCTTCCTCGAACCACATCCCTTGTTCTACAAGTTATGAACATCGACAGCCTAGACATCTGGTGTGACATCTCGGATGGACGCGAGCGGCCAAATTTACCCAAAAGTCTGAGACGCCAAGCTTTTGATGCAGTATATAGCTGCCGTACAACTGCAAAGTTACTTAAGCAGCGGTTTGTCTGGCCGGGGAATAACCATGATGTCACCCTCTGGTCCCGACAGTGCGTTCCTTGCCAGCGGGCCAAAATCCATCGCCACACACGCAGCCCGGTGGAGAAGATCGATGTTCCTGACAATCGTTTCGAGCACATTCGCGTCGATCTGATTGAGCTTCCCACTATCCGTAACTTACGCTACTGTCTTACCATCATCGACCGCTTCAGCAGATGGCCTGCAGCTATTCCACTATCCAAAATCAGCGCGGAAACTGTCGCGAGAGCTCTGTTTACACAGTGGATCTGCATGTTTGGCTGCCCACTCACTATAACAACGGACCAGGTAACTCAATTCGAATCCTCATTGTTTGCTGAGCTGGCTATACTAATTGGAGCCGAAAGGATACGTACAACCGCATATCACTCAGTCAAACGGCATCGTAGAGAGATGGCACCATACCCTCAAGGCCGCCCTGATGTGTAAGTCTCACAAAGCATGGCCGGATCTCCTGCCTACAGCTCTGTTGGGGCTGCGCTCGGCGTTTAAGGCGGACCTCCAGTCATCACCAGCCGAAATGCTTTCTGGCACCAATATTCGCATCTCCAACGAATTTTTTGAGTCGCACACCCCAACCGCCTTCAGCAAGGATCACCGACTCACCGAGCAACTACGTCAACATACCAGGGCAGCCCGACCTACTCCTGCAGCGCATCACGCTAAACCACCTGTTTTCATTTGTAAAGACCTGAGAACTTGTACACACGTCTTCAAGCGAGTGGCATCTGTTAAAAAACCACTCGAGCCGCCTTACACGGGACCTCATCGGGTAATACGCCGGGTTGATGACAAGTTCTACTTCATCAGCATTTATGGACAAGAGAAGGCCATATCAGTCGACCTCCTCAAGCCTGCCTTCTTAGCTGAAGCTGACGCTTGCGAAGACCACCACGACGATCCACGCCCCTAACCCTCCACGCCAGAACTGTTAGTTCGTCGCCAACTTAAGTTGCAACATAGTGTAACATTGTGGGCGGAAACAGCTCAGTAAAACGGAGGCATTCACCAAATCCGCTGGGTCAGCAGATTCATAACAACCAAACATGATTATATAATATCATTCTTCTGTACAGTACTCAGTCTGAGTTTGACGAGCTACTGAACCACATCTATTGTTCAAATAAATAACTAAAAACAAGAATCAAAACCATCTTATAAATATATTGGATTGGAGGGCAAAACGCTTATACTTTCTTACTTACTTATACTGGCGCAGTCGGAAACCGGACCAAATGAAGCTCCTAAGCATATACAAGTGAGTAGAGTTATAGAAATAAAAATGCCAACACTTACACAGAATAAAAAAATCAAATACAAAAAGAAACATAAAAATTATATAATAATAGAATAAAATAATTTTTTAAATACATACAAAACACCTACACACGTTGTGATGCAGTAATATAAAAAAAAAAATAATACATAACTGTGAGAGATTTTTTTTTCTTTTGTTTGACCAAGTAAATCGAAGCATTCAAATGCATAATGTTTTAGCCACGTAGGAAATTCAAATAGAACAAATACATTATCTGAAATATTCAACAAGTGTCTGGTTACATAAAAGTACAAAGAGAACGATTATAATAACCGGAATAAATAAAAGCACAAAAATCCAAGTGGAACAAAAACGGCACTTATGTGGTAAATCAATGCTTCCACAGTGCATAGTTGAGGATCTCATACGTGAGCTTGGTGAAGTGAACCGCGTCAAACGGTGTGAAAGATCGACTCAAACAGCTTGCCGACGGCCAAGTTCGAGTTCGAGTACAGCTCAATAGCGACGATCCACTGGCGTGTCTAGCTGTTGGGCAGATGTCAAAGAAGTTGTGCTAATTGTTCAAAGCGAACAATTGGTACAGCGACACTCGTGGCATGGTTGGCTCTCTCCATACCAACATGTTGTTGCAGATTGATTTAGCCGGCGGCTTTTATTCAGGTCGAATGAGCATGCCTGGTTGATCAAATTAACAACAACCAACATATAAACAAAATATAATAAATTGCAAAAAAAAAAAAAAAATTATTTCTCTCTCTCAGTACACATATATACATATAAATACAAGTATACTTATATTCATGCATATATAATTACTGTTAACACAAGGACTGTTTATCCATCAAGAACAATAAAACACCCAACAACCAACATCCAATTAATTAAGTACACACATTAATTAAGTACACATCAATACAACACACATACAAGATTTAATTAATATATCTAATATATCATCACAATTAATTCTTCATCAGGGTCTTCCTCATCACCCCCTCTTATTTCCCCTCAGGATATTTGTCAGTCCCTAAAGATTCCGGATGGTATTCGATACCTTATCCCTTATGAAGGAAATCCGGCTACTTTAAATGATTTTATTAACAATGTCGAGGAAATACTCCTCCTGATTAGAGGCACGGATAAAACTCCGTATGGCCAATTTTTATTGAGAGTGTAACGAACTGTTTCTGTTATTTTCTGCTCGCTACGAATTGCAACGGCTAGCTCAGAGAGTTTGTGTGTTCATCCCACCAAATTTATGTTTTGTGTGATTGCCCGACCAAATAGAAGACAGAGTTTTAAGATGTAGTAGCTTTATTCGCGGAATTCTCTACAGCTGGGTTATTTCGGTCCTCGCCGTCGTCTGCGCGGTTCGCTTACCCGTGCCGGCTCGACTGGGGCTTAGGATGTTATGGTGGGAAAGGTGTATCGCCCGTTGGGTCAAGCTAACGCTCCTCCCAGGCCCACCTTGACCGACCACTGACTCCACTGACCCTTCTGACCGTGCCGGGTTCCACTTGCAGGGATCGTCCTCCTGCGTCACTCGCGTTCGTCCTGACTGTTCACTAGTCTGAACCTCCGTTTGACTGTCTCCGTGTGCGTACGGCTCTTCGCGTGCCTTAACTTGACCCTCCGCGCTTGTACTCGAAACTTGCGGCTCTTCGCGTGGTTAGATTTGACTGTCCTGCTTGTACTTGACACCTGCGGTTCTTCGCGCGATTAGAATTGACTGTCCCGAGCTGCGCTTGTGCAGTCCCCTTTATAGGCCGGGGAAATCCTGTTATTTCTCCTTTTGCACACGGTACAAGGTCCGACCCAGGTCCCGTTGGTCCACGGTGCGTCCTCTTTGTGCTTGACCAAAGTCCGCACCGTTACCGTTTGACCTCTGTGCCCTTGGCCGGCCTGAGTCCAAGGTCCAGCGCGGTACCGTTAGTTCACGGTCTCTCCGCTCTGCTCGGGTCCAAGGTCCATTATTTCCCGTTTGACCTGGTTGCCCTTGACTCCTTCTACATTCCAGCCTTCTTCGCTGTTGCTAGGCAGCTCTCCTGCACCTCGATTTGTGGGGAGTTTTAAGACTCCTCACATCTCCCCCTTCCTGCGGAAGTTTTTTTTTTGAAAACATGGATCCGGTGACACCCGCACCTTTTTTGTTCAGTGTAGTGCAGTGCCACCCCACCCCTCTCCTACCCAATCAATCCAGTATTGATTTTTTTTTTCTTTATTTTTCTCCCCTACTCGGCCCTCAAGACCCTTGCCCCCCCCTCCTCGCCGCACCTTGAGGCGGTATCGCTGGCCGTCATGGACAAACAACTTGGCCCAGCGGTCTCGCCTTCCACTTGGGGTTGCCACTTCTCCCTCGGCAGCTCCCTCCACGCCTGGTCTGCCAGCGACTCCTGCCTGCGGGGCATGGTCGCATCGGTGGTGGACGCGCCTCGGGGCACGACTCCTGTCGTCGCATCTTCGGCTGCGGCGGGGCTTCCTGCGGTACAGGCCACACCCAGGGATCCTTCTCCGGGCTCTCCTCCTACTTGCTATCGACGACCCTCCGGGCGCGCACACGTGGATCCCGCGTCTCCTGGGGCACCGGCCTCCCTCCGATCGCGCTCGTCTCCTCCCACACCCGGGACTCCGGTGTCTCCTCCGCCGGTGCAGGCCACGTCCAGGTGACCGTCTGCTGATGCCACCGGCGCCCGCCCATCTCGATGGTGCGCCTGGTCCCACGTGCGCCTGGTCCATCTCCCAGTACTGCTGCCGCTCGCACCTTGGCCAGTGGACAGTGGTGTCGTCGGCAACGGCGGCTGCGACGGTGGTGTCGGTGGCGGCGGCGGTGGTGTCGGTGCCGGCGGCGGTGGAGTCGGTGCCGGCAGCGGTGGAGTCGGTGCCGGTGGCGGTGGTGTCGGTGCCGGCGGCGGTGGTGTCGGTGCCGGCGGCGGTGGAGCCCACAACGCCTCCTCTTCCTCCTGCAGCCGGTCCAACCGTTCCTGCCACGCGGCCCGGGCAGCGGCTACCTTCCGCTTCTCCGCCAGCTGCTGAAGCCGCCGCAGAGTGTTGACCCTCGCCACCATAAATCTCCGTGTCTCCTCCGGGTCCGCGGTCGGCGGCACGATCCCGAGGCATATCCGCCCGTGTCCCTGCGTTGCCCGCCGCACGCTGCGGTACGCCATCCTGGCCCGAGCCGGGCGTGCGGCCCCCTCCTCGTCCGATGAGACCACCGGGGTAACCGTCTCACCTCCGTCGTCCTCCTCACTCTCCGAGGAGAGGGTGATGGTCTCCATTTCCTTCCCCGTCTCCGTCCGCTTCTCCACCTCCTTCGACTCATCATCCGACAGACGGACATCCGGAATCTCCTCCGGATCCTCCGCCGGGGATGGGGATCGCTACACCAGGGGTGACGCCAGGAGCTGGAGGTAGGCAGAATCCCTCCTCCACATCGCTCCGGGCTGTTCCCCGATGCCGGTTTCCCTCTTCTCCTGGACGCTCGTATCTCTCCGTGTTTCCATGTCTCACTCCTAATCTCGAATGACGGAATCGAGCCGCCGTCTCCGCGAAGAAACCTCGGTTTTCCCGTCTGCTCCTTGTGCCGTTATTCCGTGGGGCCTATACCGGTAACGGGACTTCTCCGTGTACCGGTAACGGGACTTCTCCGTGCTCCGGTAACGGGACTTCTCCGTTTCCCCGCCTCCCACGGAATTCTGCAGCTGTGCATCTCACCCGGTAACGGTGCTTGCAGCTGCCTACCCTCCCTGTCCCGCTCTCGCGCTCCAACGGGCCTGTGCTAGTGTAGACTTTTTGTGACTGTCGAGCTTTTTCGATACCCCGTATCGTCTTCCCCCCTTCATCACCAAAGGGGGTTCCGTTACGGGTATTCGCACTAGCTGTCCCCTGGCCCGCCGGCGCCAGCGCTTCCCGGCTTCAAGTCGCTAATGTGAGCCGTTTTTACCTTCTTGGTTGCCGCTCCAGGACGCAGATGACCGGTGACGTGAACTTCTTTATTCTAAACGGTCCGTCGAGCTTTGGTGCTAGCTTCGCTGCAAAGCCTTCGCCTGCCTTCGAAAGGTGGTGTTCCTTGGCCCACATTGTGTCCCCCACCTTGGGTTTCCATGGCCGTCTCCGGAGATTATAGTGCCGCGCCTGGTCCTGCGCCGCCTTCTCCATGTTCCTCCGTACCAATTAGAAGATCTCCTTCAGCTTTTCTGCGTTCTCTGCAGGCGTTTGTGTACACCTGCCTGTCCCAGATGTCTGCTCGTCAAACAACGCATTCGGCAGCCTTGGCTCCCTTCCTTGCGTGATGAATGCTGGCGAGTATCCAGTGGACTCCGCCACGCTCGTGCTTACTGCCAGCTGCAGCTCCGGCCAGTTCTCGTCCCACCTCCTCTGATCGGCCCCCGTGAACTGGGCAATCATTGTTTTGACGGTCCTGTTGCTCCTTTCCGTGGGATTTTCTAGCGGGGTCTATGGAGCCGTGAGCTGGTGTCGCACCCCCAGCTCCTCCAGGAATTTCTTGAATGCCCTACTGGTGAACTGGACTCCATTGTCCGTTACCATGACCTTGGGCACCCCGTATCTGGCCACGATTCGCTCACGAACAGCCTTTTGTAGCGTCTCTGTGGTTGCCCTCCGCATTGGGACGATCTCGGTCCATTTAGAAAACTTGTCCACCAGGACGGCAGAGGTCCTACGAAATCCGCACACACGGTTGCCCATGGCTCCTCTGGCACCTGGGTCAGCATTTTCCCGGCTGCCTGCAGTTAGTTAGACTTGTACTTCATGCAGCTCTCGCAGCTCCGCACGTATTTCCTAATGTCCCGGTGCATTCCTGGCCAGTGGTAACGGGCTGCCACCCTCGCAATCGTCTTCCGACTACCTAGGTGACCTGCCGTTGGCATGTCGTGGTTCTCGGCCATGACGCGCTGCCTGTCCTGGGAGGGCACAGACAGCTTCCATGACGCCACATCCTCATTCCCTGCTCGATGCGGAATGTGGAGGTACAGCCGGCCAGCCTCCTCCAGATAGTCTGGGAATTTTTGTGGCGCCTGCTTCACTTTCCTTCGCATCCCCTCCGTCCACCTGCATCCCTGCTGCTCGTCTGGGTGTCCTTCGTCCTCCTTCCTCATCCTTCCTAAAGAGGTTGCCTCGATAGGGCATCCGCAACGACGTTCAGCTGACCCTTCCTATACGAAATTTCGAAGTCGTATTGTTGAAGCTCCAGTGCCCACCTTGCTATTCTTCCGGACGGGCTCTCGATACTATTGAGCCATTTCAAGGCCATGTGGTCCGTTATCACCTTGAAGTGGTAGCCCTCCAGGTACGGTCTTAACTTCCTGACGGCCAACACTATCGCTAAACATTCCTTTTCCGTTGCAGAATATTTTCTTTCCGCTCCGTCCTACTGGAGTAGGATATCACCCGCTCGCCTTGATCGGAATGTTGTGTGAGGATTGCGCCAAGTCCATAATCGCTGGCGTCTGTCTGCAGCAAATTCCTGGAGAAATCCGGGCATGCAAGGATCGGGTCAGCCTGGTTTTGACGGCCTCAAACGCTTTTTGGTGAGCGTCCGTCCACTCCCACCTTGCCTGCTTCTTGAGGAGGGCGTTCAGTGGCTGCACTAGCGTCGCAAAGTCGGGTACGAAACGCCTGTACCACGACGCCACTCCCAGGTACTGCCTCAGCTCCTTCACATTTCCTGGCGGCTTGAGCTGCGCTATCGCCGCTACCTTTTCCGGGTCCGTTCCGATACCCTGATCCGTCACGCGGTGGCCCAAGTATTGCAGTTCCTTCCTGAAGAATTTGCACTTATCCGCATTCACTTTCAGGTTCGCCGCCCGCAGCCTCCGGAACACCTCCTTCAAGTTGCGCACATGCTCTTGCAGTGTCCGTCCGATCACTATGATATCGTCCTGATATGCAAAAGCGTGCGGCATCATCTCGGGTCCTATCACCTGGTCCAACGCCCGCTGGAACGTTGCCGACGCGGAGTGCAGTCCGAATGGCATTACCCTCCACTGAAACAGACCCTTTCCCGGCACCGTAAATGCCGTATACTGTCGGCTTCCCGCTTCCAACGGAATCTGCCAGTATCCGTCCTTCAAGTCCAGGCTGCTTATGTATTTCGCCTCCCTTAACTGGTCCAGAATGTAGTTAATCATTGGCATAGGATACGCGTCCTTCACGGACCTTGCGTTTATCTGGCGAAAATCCACACACAGCCTCCATTGACCCGTCTTTTTCTTCACCATCACTATTGGTGAGCTGTATGGGCTCCTCGACGGCTCGATGCATCTTTTTTGCAGCAACTCTTCAACCTTGGCGTTGATTTCCACCTGCATCTTTGGGTTCTTTGGATAGTAGCGCTGCTTGACCGGTTGATCGTCTTTCATCGTTATCTTGTGTACCGCTACTGTTGATGTCCCTTGGACTTTCGCCAGATCGGCCAATTCCGATCTTAGGAAGTCGTCAACATCCACTTCCGCGAACTCCGGCGCCCTCTCCACAATCGCTACCGACAATCTTTCGTGTGGCCTGCTTTGGACCGCCGGACCCGCTGGTATCGTAACGCTCAGTCCCGCGCACTACATCCTTGCTCCCACTCTCGTTAGGAAATCCCATCCGAGCACTAGAGCGTCGATTATGTTGTGGAGGATCAGCAGCTGCATCCTTACGGTCCTCTCTCCGAGTCCTACATCCAACTCGATCATGGATGTGACCTCCTCGTACCGTCCATCCGCCATACGCACTTCTCTCCTCGTGGGTACGACCTCTCCTGCCGCCCGCAACCTGCCCGCCAGCTCTTCGCTAATGAAACTTCCACTCCATCTATGAGCACTGTGGCGGACAGTTGCCTTTCCTCCGCCCTCAGTTTGCCCATTAATTTCGAGGGGCGGCACCTTGCGAACCCAGGTTGCCCCTCTGAGGCTGGGGTCGCATGGCGTTTCCCGATCTCGAACAGCACTCCACGGTCCTCGGGCCTATCCTCCCGCAGACCCAGCTAAAACTGATCGGACGGTTCCTGCACTCCCGCGTCCAGTGATCCTGGCCTCCGCATCTATGGCATGCTTGTGCCGGGTTTAACACAAACCCCCGCCGCACCGCGTCCGGCCCTTGCCTGGTACCGGTGTGTCCCGCCGGGCCCGTGGTGTCCTCTTGGCATCTCCTGCACACCGCGTTCTGCTCCCCTCTTGGGAAATCACGCTGGTGACGGGCCCTATGAGTCCGCTCCACCTCGAACCGTTCCCTTTGGGTGTCCAACTCTTCGAATTCGTCGGCCAGGGCCATCAGGGCGTCCAGGTCCCGGCACTCCCCAAGGGTCTCATGAGCGTCTGCATGTCCACCATGTAGTCCTTGAATCCTTCGCCATGTCGCTGCTTCCTCTGCCTGACCTGGTCCGCCAGCTTCGTCATGAAACCTCTGGGCAGGAAGAATTCCTGGAAGCTCTGAATGAACTCTGCCCATGTCTCCCAGAACCTGTTGTTGGCAATGAACCATTTTAAGGCCCTGCCCCTAAGCAGCCCTGGCATCGCTCGTGGGATCTGGTTGATGTCCAGCACATACGTCATTGCTGACCACTCCACCTGCTCCAGGAATTCCAGCGGCTTTTCGTGCCCGTCGTACCGGAAACTCCACTCTCGCACCTGTTTCGCCACTTTTGCGTAATCTTGCGGGGTCGCTCTTGTTGTATCCCGACGATCACGGCTGGCCTCCCGACTCTCTCTCCTTGAACGGCTGCCTTCCCGCCGTCCATGCTCTACCTCCTGCATTTCGGATCTGCCTCCACTGGCTTCCATCATGCTGGTGAAGCTGAGGCTCCTCACCAGGCCTTCAACGCCGGTGAGTTTTACCTCTACGGCCGGTCTCTTTCCATCTCCTTCTGTAGCGCTTCCAGTATGGCGACCGTTTCAGGCTCATCCACCGTCCGATCGATGAACTCGGACAGCGACTTCCGCATCTCCTCGACCAAACCCTCCAGCTTGATCCCTAGCGCGCTCACTATGGCTGGAAAGTCATCCTTCTTTAGGTTGTATAGCCACGACTTCCCCATCTTTTCTCCGTTCTTTTGGCCTTGACAATCACGTTGGGCGCCAGATGTAACGAACTGTTTCTGTTATTTTCTGCTCGCTACGAATTGCAACGGCTAGCTCAGAGAGTTTGTGTGTTCATCCCACCAAATTTATGTTTTGTGTTATTGCCCGACCAAATAGAAGACAGAGTTTTAAGATGTAGTAGCTTTATTCGCGGAATTCTTTACAGCTGGGTTATTTCGGTCCTCGCCGTCGTCTGCGCGGTTCGCTTACCCGTGCCGGCTCGACTGGGGCTTAGGATGTTATGGTGGGGAAGGTGTATCGCCCGGTGGGTCAAGCTAACGCTCCTCCCAGACCCACCTTGACCGACCACTGACTCCACTGACCTTTCTGACCGTGCCAGGTTCCACTTGCAGGGATCGTCCTCCTGCGCCACTCGCATTCGTCCTGACTGTTCACTAGTCTGAACCTCCGTTTGACTGTCTCCGTGTGCGTACGGCTCTTCGCGTGCCTTAACTTGACCCTCCGCGCTTGTCTGTCCTGCTTGTACTTGACACCTGCGGTTCTTCGCGCGATTAGAATTGACTGTCCCGAGCTGCGCTTGTGCAGTCCCTTTTTATAGGCCGGGGAAATCCTGTTATTTCCCTTTTTGCACAAGGTAGAAGGTCCGACCCAGGTCCCGTTGGTCCACGGTGCGTCCTCTTTGTGCTTGACCAAAGTCCGCACCGTTACCGTTCGACCTCTGTGCCCTTGGCCGGCCTGAGTCCAAGGTCCAGCGCGGTACCGTTAGTTCACGGTCTCTCCGCTTAGCTCGGGTCCAAGGTCCATTATTTCCCGTTTGACCTGGTTGCCCTTGACTCCTTCTGCATTCCAGCCTTCTTCGCTGTTGCTAGGCAGCTCTCCTGCACCTCGATTTGTGGGGAGTTTTAAGACTCCTCACAAGAGCTATAAGAAACAAAATTGAAGGAAAAGCAAATGACTTGTTAATATCTACCGGCATAGGTTTAAACTGGGACAACATTAGAGAGGCCTTGATAGGAAAATTTGCCGAAAAAAGGGACGAAGAAGCCTTAAGTTTTGAATTACACGGACTGGTTCACAAGAAGTTGCCACTGCTGTAATTCTACGATCAAATTCTAGACTTCAGGACAACCTACGGAAGAATTGTGGAGACCCACCGTAGGTTATTTTAATTGCTTGAAATAAGAATATATCCACATTAACAAATTCTTTCGGAAATTTGTTTAATAAATTTTTTTCTCTTACTGATTCGAAAGGTTTCAAAAAGTCCGTAAAAGTAGCATCAGTTACTATAAAAACTGCAACTTATTATTGAGGTCAACCCAAGTAAATTTGTCGGCACCTGGCACATGACATGCAGAAATAGGCGACCGACTTGGTGTATGGAATACGAGCTTAGCTCATATCGGATGTATTTTTTTAAAGAGCAGGACATCTATGGACTGCTTCCAGACAGACGAAAAATTACATTGATTGATCGACATATTAAACAGCGTTGAGGACGGTTTTTTGAAAACATCAAAGTCCCGAATATCTATTTAGCTATTTATCCATGAAAATTTTAAAATTGGTTCTAATATAAATACATACTTTCACTAACGCAAGATCGGCCCGAAATGCCACACTGTTACGGTTAGAAGCTTGTCGCCATTATTTTCAGCGTCAAATCGGTCTTTTGTTGTAAGAAAATTTGATAGTACAGACGTGAAACTAATTTCATTAGCCAGTGAAAGAAATTAAGCCACGTGTAAGTAAAAACCACTTAAAAAGTTGAGCTGCGGGTCCCGTCTGCGGGTCCCGTATGTGGCGCCCAGACTAAAGCCCAGTCTGGCAACACGGCGTAAACAAGTACTAACGCCAAGACCTTTCCTGGAGGACGATATCTTCTGATATCGTCAGACTGGCCACTCTCGACTTCAGCCTTGCCGCTCAACAAGCTTACGGCATCAAAATAACTTTCCATGGTATCTCTTAATTACATAAAGCGGTAACTACCTAAGTTACTATATTGGTGACCCGGCAATAAAAAAAATGCTGAATACCGGAGATTCTGCGCCTGCACCGCCAACTTCGCCTGACTCTGCCACCGTTATCCCTGTCGTCGGTTGGCGCCATCAAGCTACCGCCATTTTGGAAGCAAAATGCGCGGTTATGGTTTGTGCAGATCGAAGCGCAATTTCAATGCAGCCGCATTTCTTCAGATAACACGCGCTACTACCATTTAATCAATGCTTTGGATGCTGATATAATGACTAAAGTATCTGATGTTTTGGCGCAACCCTCGGAAGTCAACAAATACGACCACCTGAAGGAGATTATCATCAAGCGATTTACGCAATCACCGGACAGACAGTTGCAGCGCGCTTTACCTTGGGGACAAGAAGCCCTCGCAGCTCCTTCGGCAAACTCTTGCTGATGGTCGCGCGAGTCCGCTGGCTGTCTCAGCTACCGCAGCACGTACAATGGAGCTTGAAGCTCCTACGCCCAGCAACTTTGGAAGAGCAAACTGCACTCGCTGACGATCTCATGGAATATTAATCGGGTTCTTTCGTCATGGCTGCTGGGTCCTCTTCGGCATAATTCAGAGGCAACACCCGCGAATACGCTCCGGCAGCAGGCACAAGTGTCGTGGACGACTTGAAACGCGACATCGCTGCCATCTGCCATCAAGGCAGAAATCAATCCCAGCCATTCTCGCCCAGCCGATCGAAACGAGCAGCAACTCCGAGCACCACGTGCCTGCTTTTATCATCGCTCAAAAGCTGTTTCGACCAAAGGAGAAGTTTCAGAAGCAAAACTCTACAACGTTTCTACAATCAGCGTGCAAAGTTCCAGTGGAATAGATCGCCCGTACTCCAATCTTCTTAGGCGCTTTGTGCAGATCACACGTCCTAATGTGCCTTTAGCAACCCGCATTCATAATGAGGTTGCGCATTACATTCAAACAACTGGTCCACCTGTTTTCGACAAGCCACGACGGCTTACAGGCGAAAAATTAAAAGCGGCACGCCGGGATTTCGATCTCTTACTCCAGCAAAGAAAGATTCGTCCCTTCAGCAGCCAATGGGCCAGTCCTTTTCATTTGGTCCCCAAGAAGAGCAACGAATGGCGCACTACTGGTGATTATCGCAAACTTAATGCTTCTACTATTCCAGATCGGTACCCGATTCCCCATGGGGAAGACATTCTTCAACGTCTGCATGGATGCTCGGTTTTCTGCACAATCGATTTGCCTACCACCAGATCCCAGTCGCGCCAGATGATATTCCGAAAACAGCCGTCACTACACCGTTTGGCCTTTTCGAGTTCGTCGGCATGCCCCCCCGGACTGCACCACACTCCAGCACCACATGGACAACCTGCTTCGTGGCTTTCTATTCTTAGGATGCTATATGGACGACATCATTGTGTTCTCCACAACGCATGAGGAGCATTTGAGGCACCTTCAGACAATCTTTGAGATTTTGCAGAGGAACCACCTCCAAATTAACCCTCAAAATTGCCAATTTCGTAAAAGTGAGGTAATTTTCTTCAGGTTCCAAGTCAACGCGAGCGGATTCAAGCCCCCTAATGAACACACGCAAGCAATCAACAATTTCCCCAAACCTCAAGCTATCATGGAATTGCGCCGGTTTTTGGGAATGGTCAACTATTAACGACACCTCATGCCACACGCAGCTCAGACTCAAATCCCGCTCACAGACTACCTAAAAGGCGCAACCAAAAATGACAAGCGCGAAATAGCCTGCATTCCAGGCCTGAAAGCAAAGAATTTTACGTGCCGTGTGCTTTTCGTTCCTTTCCCCTTCGGCTCACCTCGCCCTTAAAACGGACGCCTCCGATACAGCTATCGGTGCTGCTCTCGAACAACTCCGCCAATTGGATTTTATCTCCCAATTCTCAACGGAGATAGAGTACAATCCCGGGGAAAACAACGCAGTGGCAGACGCACTCTCACGCATCAACACCATAAGCATGCCGTCTAGCTTCAGTGCTTAAGCGATATTCGAGGCCCAACAAACCGACGATGAAATGGTTGAGCTTCCTCGAACCACATCCCTTGTTCTACAAGTTATGAACATCGACAGCCTAGACATCTGGTGTGACATCTCGGATGGACGCGTGCGGCCATATTTACCCAAAAGTCTGAGACGCCAAGCTTTTGATGCAGTACATGGATTGGCGCATCCTAGCGGCCGTACAACTGCAAAGTTACTTAAGCAGCAGTTTGTCTGGCCGGGAAATAACCGTGATGTCACCCTCTGGTCCCGACAGTGCGTTCCTTGCCAGCGGGCCAAAATCCATCGCCCGGTGGAGAAGATCGATCGTTTCGAGCCGCCTTACACAGTACCTCATCGGGTAATACGCCAAGTTCTACTTCATCAGCATTCATGGACAAGAGAAGGCCATATCAGTCGACCTCCTCAAGCCTGCCTTCTTAGCTGAAGCTGACGCTTGCGAAGACCACCACGAGGATCTTCGCCCCTAACCCTCCACGCCAGAACTGTTAGTTCGTCGCCAACTTAAGTTGTAACATAGTGTAACATTGTGGGCGGAAACAGCTCAGAAAAACGGAGGCATTCACCAAATCCGCTGGGTCAGCAGATTCATAACAACCAAACATGATTATATAATATCATTCTTCTGTACAGTACTCAGTCTGAGTTTGACGTGCTAATGAACCACATCTATTGTTCAAATAAATAACTAAAAACGGGGATCAAAACCATCTTATAAATATATTGGCTTGGAGGGCAAAACACTTATACTTAGACCAAACGGACTAGAAGGAATTAGTCAGAGGAGACCACCCTGACTATAACTGGCGCAGTCGGAAACCGGACCAAATGAAGCTACTATGCATATACAAGTGAGTAGAGTTAGAGAAATAAAAATGCCAACACTTACAAAGAATAAAAAAATCAAATACAAAAAGAAACATAAAAAATATATAATAATATAATAAAATAATTTTTTAAATACATACAAAACACCTACACACGTTGTGATGCAGTAATATATAAAAAATATATAAAAACTATATAATAATAGAATAAAATAATTTTTTAAATACATACAAAACACCTACACACGTTGTGATGCAGTAATATAAAGTAAAAAAAAAAAAATAAGACATAACTAGTGAGAGATTTTTTTTTCTTTTGTTTGACCAAGTAAATCGAAGCATTGAAATGCATAATGTTTTAGCCACGTAGGAAATTCAAATAGAACAAATACATTAGCTGAAATATTAAACAAGTGTCAAAGAGAACGATTATAATAACCAGAATAAATAAAAGCACAAAAATCCAAGTGGAACAAAAACGGCACTTATGTGGTAAATCAATGCTTCCACAGTGCATAGAGGCTCTCATACGTGAGCTTGGTGAAGTGAACCGTGTGAAACGGTGTGAAAGATCGACTCAAACGGCTTGCCGACGGCCAAGTTCGAGTTCGAGTACAGCTCAATAGCGACGATCCACTGGCGTCTCTAGCTGTTGGGCTGATGTCGAACAAGTTGCGTTAATTGTTCAAGGCGAACAATTGGTTCAGCGGCTTGCCGACGTCCAAGTTCAAGTTCGAGTACAACTCAATAGCGACGATCCACTGGCGTGTCTAGCTGTTGGGCTGATGTCGAACAAGTTGCGTTAATTGTTCAAGGCGAACAATTGGTTCAGCGTCTTGCCGACGGTCGATCTTAAGTTCGAGTACAGCTCAATAGCGACGATCCACTGGCGTGTCTAGCTGTTGGGCAGATGTCGAACAAGTTGTGCTAATTGTTCAAAGCGAACAATTGGTTCAGCGGCACTCGTGGCATGGTTGGCTCTCTCCATACCAACATGTTGTTGCAGATTGATTTAGCCGGCGGCTTTTATTCAGGTCGAATGAGCATGCCTGGTTGATTAAATTAACAACAACCAACATATAAACAAAATATAATAAATTGCAAAAAAAAAAAAAAAATTATTTCTCTCTCTCAGTACACATATATACATATAAATACAAGTATACTTATATTCATGCATATATAATTACAGTTAACACAAGGACTGTTTATCCATCAACAACAATAAAACACCCAACAACCAACATCGAATTAATTAAGTACACACATTAATGAAGTAAAGATTCCGGATGGTATTCGATACCTTATCCCTTATTAAGGAAATCCGGCTTCTTTAAATGTTTTTATTAACAATGTCGAGGAAATACTCCTCCTGATTAGAGGCACGGATAAAACTCCGTATGGCCAATTTTTATTGAGAGCTATAAGGAACAAAATTGAAGGAAAAGCAAATGAGTTGTTAATATCTACCGGCATAGGTTTAAGCTGGGACAACATTAGAGAGGCCTTGATAGGAAAATTTGCCGACAAAAGGGACGAAGAAGCCTTAAGTTTCGAATTACACGGACTGGTCCACAAGAAGTTGCCACTGCTGTAATTCTACGATCGATCAAACTTCAGGACAACCTACAGAAGAATTGTGGAAAACACTGGGATAGAATCGTTGGCACTAAAAAACAAAAAGGAATCTTTCGACAAAAGTTACCTGTATACATTCATACACGGCATTAAGAACTTTCAAATCTAGAAGTCTCCAGAAGCCTATGATGTGGCCATCAAAGAAAGGGACATTTACATAAGAGAAAATTGGTCTAAACAAACTCAAACTTCAAGACCAAATAATTTCAACTATACTAGGAAAGATTATCGTAAATACGATGGACCTCGGGACGAAAAAGTTAATAGAAGACCAGACTTCGACAGAAATCTCAGATCTAGGGATCAGCTAGCAAATCACGCTAGGCCTAGAGACTACGACCGACCATTTAACAAAATGAAGGCTATCATGCCAAGAGTAGAGGACAGAAAACAGTATGACAAGAACAATCAACACACGCGAAATTACGGAAATTCTGAACAACACAGACAAACACCACTTAACCACATACAAACTACAGATGAACAAGAACTACACAGTATTGAGGACGGAAATTTTCAACGAAATGCCTCGGCGAACAGACAGGGTATTTAGAAAAATTTAAGGTCGGAAGCCCATTACTTTACATACTACTCAACTTCGATTGAAATAGACCCCAAAACTCCTAGTAGGCTCTTCTTTCATTAATCCAGACCTCATTGAGGAATATAACCAAGAGACGCTAGAAACACCAATTTTAATCACCACAGCCTTAGGCTCCCACAATATAAATAAAATGACCAGAGTTAACCTATTCACGAAATACAACTGCCACGATACTTTTCCATTATTACTTTTCAAATTCAATAACTATTTTGACGGCCTTATAGGAATGAACACATTGGATAAAATCCTAGAGACTTTATGTCTTACCATGTAAGACATTAACTACACCCAATTTCTCTATTAAATTACTTCAAAAAAAAACGTAAAGCAGAATTGTTCAGCATAGAAGAAGCATCTATGAAATTGGTAATGCTACCCGTCACAATTAAGGAGGGTACATTTTTATGCGAAGACAACTATTATAGTTGTATGGAAGTAGTAAACTACTCTAATAAAGAAAAGAAATTTTTTATAGAAACCAAAATAGAGGTAAATCATTTTAGCACAGACGAATTTTTTATAGTAAATAACATCAAAGACTATGGTAACATAGACTCAGACACCAAAGTAAGGACAAAAAATAACTTACGATTAGAACAACTAAGCTCTGAAGAAAATCATGTACTTAAAGGACTATTCAAACAATTCCCTAATATATTTTACAAAGAAGGGGACAAATTATCGTTCACCAATGTAGTCAAACATCAGATTAAAGCAACTGACCAAATACCGGTACACAAAAGACCCTTCAGATACAGCCCTTCAGAAAAGACAGAAATAAAGGACCAAATTAATAAACTTCTAGAGCAAGACATAATTAGACACAGCCATTCACCCTGGAGCGCTCCAGTTTTCCTAGTTCCCAAGAAACTGGATGCCTCAAACCAAAGAAGTCGAGACTAGTTGTAGATTTTAGGCAGTTAAATGACAAACAGTCAAAGATAGATACCCAATGCCACAAATTAACAAAATCTTAGACAAACTAGGTAGAGCCCAGTATTTTTCGGCCCTAGACTTAGCAAATGGTTATCACCAAATTGAAGTAGAACATATCGATAGAGCAAAGACAGCATTTTCCGCTGTACGCTGACATTTCGAGTTTCTCCGAATGCCATTCGGCTTATCCAACGCACCTGCAACCTTCCAAAGGGTGATGGATAACGTTTTGGCGGAATACAATGGCAAATTCTGTCTGATCTATCTGAACGATATAATAGTATTTTCAACCTCTTTGGGGGAACATATCAACCACTTAAATTCAATCTTCAAGAGACTTACTCGGGCAACGTTAAAACTTCAACCTGATAAGTCAGAGTTTTTCAAGAAAGAAATCGAATACCTTGGCCATATAGGGACTGAAAACGGCGTCAAGCCGAATCCAAAGAATATCGAAACGATCAAAGCCATCCCTATGCCCAAGACCAAGAAAGAAATTAAATCTTTCTTGGCGCTGTTAGGCTACTACAGAAGGTTTATCAGAGACTTTTCCAAGATCACAAAGACACTAACTCTTCAACTTAAAAAGAACTCGGACGTGACTATCGACGAAAATTACACTAAAACATTCGAATTTTGCAAAACACTCTTATGCAATGATCCCATTTTACAATATCCCGATTTCACTAAGCAATTCATCTTAACAACCGATGCTAGTAATTTAGCAATAGGAGCAGTGTTGTCACAAGGAACTATAGGGAATGATAGACCAATAGCATCTGCTAGCAGAACATTGTCAGAATCCAGTAAAGTATCAGTAAAGTATTTTCGACCATACTTATTTGGAAACAAATTTCTGCTGATCACCGATCACAAACCTTTGGTCTGGTTAAAAAATTTAAAAGAACCTAATTCCATGCTAGTAAGATGGAAACTCCAAAATTTTTGGAATATGACTGTGAGGTCATTTACAAAAAGAGCTTTCAAAACGTGGTTGCAGACACATTAAGCAGAATTGTCATAGATCTCAACACGAATGAAACCAGACCAATCACTCTTGACACAGAAATTTTAAACTCAAACAAGCCAATTAATGAGTTTGCAATTCAAATCATATTAAAGATTGCGGATTGCGCAATAGAATCCTTGAAACCATTTAAACATTTAAAAACAGACGAACCATTTCCAGACCTTTTTCCTATAATAAAACAATAATAGACATACTAAAAACGGTATTAAAGCCAAATAATACACACGCAATTTACACCACGGGCACAATCTTCGAAACACTACAAAAAATGTATACAAAATATTTCGCCCCAAACAAATCTTATAAAATTATAAGATGCTCAACCTTTTTAAAAGAACTTCAAACAATAGAAGAACAAACAGAATACATCTCTGACTACCACGTCAAAAATAATCATAGAGGACATGTATACTGCCCATGTTTGAAAGAGAAAATAACCCAGTTTATAAAGAGATGTGACATTTGTCAGACGCTCAAATATAACAGATAATCTAAAAAATTTATATTTCAACTAACGGAGACACCAAACAAACCACTAGACATTGTACACATAGACTTATACTCAATCAATAACAAGATCATTTTACAAAGCATTGGACAAATTTTCGAAATTCGCTGAGGGCTACACCATTCCATCTCGATATTCCATTAATATTACTAAGCACGTGATGTTTTATTTCAAGACCCATGGCATCCCTAAGACAATAGTGTGCGATCAAGGCCCCGAATTTGAGGGAATTCTTTTCAAAGAACTCTGCAACCAATACGGAATAACCTTACACATATTTTATTTTCAACAATGCCCCAGTAGAAAGGCTACATTCATCTCTGACAGAAATCTATAGGATAATTTTCGAAAAGAAAAAAGGACTTTTAGAACCAAACTGTATGCAGATGTCAAAGAAGAATTTGACAAACAAAAATTAAGTAAAATTCACAAACTATATGCGGACAGAGTAGTACCGAAACCGGTACAGAAGGTAGACACTATTTTCAGAAAGGAAAATAGAAGGAATAAACTAACGCCTAGATTTACCAAACATCAAATAGTTAGTGATAACGGAGTGATAGTTACTACAACTAAAAAACAGAAATTACACAAATCTAAAATTAAGAGAATTACTAGACGAGACAATATATAAAAACTATAAAAATAAATAATATCATCATTACAGATTATACATGATAGCAGCTCAACTGCTCCATGTTCAACATGTTTAGGAAAATACCCCCCTAGCAGAAATAAAACTGGGAGAAGCAAGGAGCATTAAAACGTATAGTTCAATGGCCCACATAATAGAACTGACTGGATTGACAAATGACTTGAACGACCTTGCAGCAAACTTACAAAACTTATCAGAGGAGGACTGAAACGACTCGATAACACCCCTACAAAGGAAAATAGAACAAATTATTAATAAGATTCAGTCCTTGACCCCGAACCGAAGAAAAAAAAGAGGGTCAATAGACAGTCTGGATAGTGTTATTAAGAAAGTAACTGGGAACATGGATGCGGAAGACGCATCGACAATAGACACTAAATTTGAAAGAGTTTTTGAAAATGAAGAAAGTATTAACAAAAACCTGTGGCAACAGATAACTAACACCTATGACATAATTGTAAGTTTTAACAATATGTCTATCCATTTCAACAAAGAACAGGAAAAAATTGAGGAATACATAAACAACTTTAAAAATGGTATATCTAAAGAATTAAGACTAGAAGATAGGAAAATTAAAATCTTACAAATACTAAATATAATAAGTAATAATATAGACATTTTACAGACCCACATACAAGAAATAGCTGAAAGCATGTTGTTGACTAAATTCAACATAATTCCGAATTTCATTTGGCCTACAGAAGAACTAAGAGATATAGCACAAATCTTTAAATATCAAAATATTTCGATCTGTTCAGAAGAGCATATTTACAGACTACTCAACATAGAGACAGATAAACACACTTACACACTCTCACACCTAATTAAACTACCAATTAATGGCACTAAATTTCTCACTCTACCTAAGTATATATTATATGATACAAGATTTGACTATAAGATAAGTTTTAAAGAGAAATGCCCGAAGATACACGGCACATACATCTGCGACCCAAGAACAGCGGAAAACAATATGGATAACAAGGAATGCGGAAAGCAAATTGTACAGGGAATGAACCCTGTATGCGAAGCCCAAAACATGGACACATACGAAAAAGTGGTGGAAGCGGAGCGACAATGGATTGTTATCATCAGCAAAAACCAAACATGAGTTGAACGAAGTTGCGGAGAACCATTCCTCATTGAAGGAACCAAGATTATAAACCACATAAATTGTTCAATAGTTTTGGAAGGAACCAGGTACGATGACGCCGAATTGTTTTACAAGAAAAATATCAAACTATCATTGCCAACGACAAAGAGCGTTTCGATAAATACAACAATAAAATATCTAAGCCTAAGCAAAATGGCACTACACCTTCAAGAAAATAAGGCCAAGATTCTTCAAATCAAGGATTCTACGGTCGAGCTTCGATTTCTGACATATGCATCGAGTGTCATCCTGATCATCTTTATACTATACGCCCTACTAGTGAAAAAGAACGTTCCTTACCTGCCCAAATCTGTTTCCCAGGTCAACTACGTTTCGTCCATACCTTCGTTATGGCCGTCACTTCATTCTAAGGGGGGAGGAGTTACCACATCAACATTCTCGACGTCTACTCCCCGCCTCCTAAACCTCCACGCCTCTTAAGTTGCAACATAGGGTAACATTGTGGGCGGAAACAGCTCAACAAAACGGAGGCAATCACTAAATCCGCTGGGTCAGCAGATTTATAACAACCAAACATGAATATATGATATCATTCTTCAGTCTGAGTTTGACGAGCTACTGAACCACATCTATTGTTCAAATAAATAACTAAAAACAAGAATCAAAACCATCTTATTGGATTGGAGGGCAAAACACTAATACTTAGACAAAACGGACTAGAAGGAATTAGTCAGAAGAGACCACCCTGACTATAACTCAACCAAATATATTTTCAAGGGGATCCTGGTTAGCTCTACTAGTTAAAAAGAAAATATGGTCCGTGTGGTCCCTAAATATATCTTTGACGAGCCCCAATATAGTCTAGTAGTTTGGATCAAGCCATCAAGACAACATATACAATTCCCGTGATATTTAACGTTCCTTAGGTATTCCTGCACTTCCTTCAGTTTATTCCAAATAGTGTTGTTAAAATGAAGCGAGGCTTCAATTCCGGGACTATTGCGATGAAATTGCTTGTTTTGATTACAAGTCTTTATTGCCGCTGCAACGGTGTGACTAAGCGTCTGAGTTGCCAGACATACCTGCATAAACTCAAATCTAGTTGGATTCTTGTTAATTTAGTCATTCTCGTTACTGATCTCTGATCTAATTCGTCTATCTCTCGGATGACATCAAAGTCAACAAGTCCGTCAGGGGTTTCACAATTAGCTTTCCGAAAATTATTCCTTATAGACCTAAAAAGATGCGGAATGTCATAAAACATATAATATTTTTTATTATTAAAGGTAAAGTAAGGTTTCTCATTGGTGACTTCAAGTAGTGAGGTACATTTTCTATTGTTACCTCCTTGATCCCTTTGAACCCAATATTTTCAACAATATAAATGTTTTTATAAATAAGCTTTTAAGCAATCGCCTTTAATATTTGTTTCGGGGACGAAATAATTTAATATAAATTTCCATTTTTTTAAAATACCCCGAATAACAAAAACGCAAATGTGGCTTTCCATTTTATTAGAGCGATCAATTAAATGCTCTAGTCCATCTGTTATATCAACAGATACATTGTAAGTCAGGTGTTTTTATTGCTACTTCATCACAAGTTAATATGCATTCTTTCTCAGATTCATTAATTTCTTTTATGGTTTCTTTAAGGGCTGAGTAATTTTTTTATGCTGTTCCACTTTTGTAATGATGATGGACTGGGAAAATTTAATTTAAGCGAGTCCCTTAAAAACGTATATGTAGAAGTGGACCTGTAATATATGCTCTGAGCAAACAATTTTTTCGAATCATTCCATCTTGTATTTGTGCCCTTTTTATCTTTAAGAAGTATTTTCGACAATATTTTTTCATTTAACGTTAAACTAATTTTTTTTAATTTTAGAAAGTAAGTTTTTTTCGGACTTTGATTCCAACCTAATCACCTTTCGTTTCAAATTTGAATTTTCTCTTCTCAGCATTTTAATTCGAATTTGTCTTTCATCAGACAATTTTTATAAGCCAAATATTTTTTTTGAAACATTTTTAATGTTTTTGTGTTTTTATGGCACTGACGACAAGCTTCACCAGTGCCTGTGAACGACTTCTTTTTTGTGGAGGCGATCTTACAGCATTGAAATCAATATCATAATTTTTGCAACTATCATATTTAATTAGGTTACGATCTGGAATTGTTCCTATCCTTAGATATTTTACACCAATATCATTTGGCGAGAAATGATCTTGGCATAAAAACAGTGATGAAGTGCTCGCCACAAAATCTTCTGTAAATTGACACTTTTCCGCCCATTTCATTAAAATTGTTGGATCCTTTTCAGGAAACCTAAACAATTTAAGAGCTTGGCAATCGCGCCTAGATTTCTGACAGTGGGGAAGGCTGCACTTGTTCCCACTGATATTTGATCTTTTTTTGTCGGCCTTAGCCAATTATTTTACATAAAACAATTAATGTTAAATTCAAAAGTTTAAACCTTTATCGAAAAGCAGGAGTACCAGCACAACGTAATATAGGCGCGACAAATTAGGAAACTATGTACACTTGTAAAATTTTTTTTATTTTGTACTACTTACGACAATAACTTATGCAACCTGTGCATTGCAAAATTGAATTCTTGAGGCAGGACCAGCACACCTAAGAATCACTAAGATCAAATATATTTTCCACGTCGCAAGTTAAATACTCTAACGACATAATTTCTAGTATAAAGTAATTTATTAAAATAATTCACCGATTACTATTTCTATGATGTAATTAAATAATTATCATGTTAAGGCAATGCAAAATTAGAGTTTTTACTTACGAGTACTTTGTACTTGATTGCCAGAGTACAAATAATATAGATTAAAAGTCCATAAACTTCTTAAGTGAAGGGCATATTTTGTCAAATTTAAAATATATGAGCAAACGTGTGTACACATACAGTGATCGGCTGGCTCTAGAGCGCTCTCTATTTGAGCCAAAAGAGCCTGGAGCCTGCTCTAGGCCAGCACACAAAAATCGTGTACAAAAAAATCGTATGGCGTTACGCATCTTATTATTCTAGTGTCTTTGGTTTAGCCATATATCTTAATGAATCCTCAAGACTTCGGTATAAAGCTAAAATTAGTATTAGCTGTAAAGACATTTTAGCTTCTAAAACTAACTTTTCTTAGTCAAACAGGGAGTTTGTACGGAACATATGTAAATAATGTAATCTCGTTTGATTGCCCAGGCCTGCTGTTTACGTGGGATATTTTGTAAGAAGGGCATAACCGCTCATCTTAAACATTCTTGCATTTGATTCTCCCTGAAGACTAGGTCCGACGAGTATTCATAAAAAATATTTTAAAATTGAAGCAAGTGTCGTTCTTATTATTAGGCACGAGAAGTTTAAGATCTTTAATATCTTGATAAATTGTAGGGTAAACGACGATTAGTATACGAATTTCAATGAAGAATGAACTAGTAAATAAATAATTAATTGAGTGGACATCACATCAATGAAGCATACTAAGATTAAATAAATTACATAAGGTCACCTGATGAAGAATCTTTTTTCACAAAAGGGGAAAAGCTTTCTAATAAACTTCGGAGATCTATAAGAAGTTCTATTACAAAAATTAAAGGATCTTTTTAGAAATATAAACACTTCTGCGTTAGCTTATTAGTTCTCAAAAAATATAACTGGATTTCTGAACGCAACTCACCTGTAGTGGAGAATGGTGAGCATCTTCAGAAAAAGATATATCCTATCCTAAGATCAATAAAATCTTTCTGAGTTTTTGAAATCATAGCACACAAGTCACTACACTGAAGACAGTAGACGTTTGATTAAATTCGCCAAGAACAATATGATGATCAGTAAATAACTGATGTGAGGAGTCTTAAAACTCCCCACAAATCGAGGTGCAGGAGAGCTGCCTAGCAGCAGCGAAGAAGGCTGGAATGCAGAAGGAGTCAAGGGCAACCAGGTCAAACGGGAAATAATGGACCTTGGACCCGAGCAAAGCGGAGAGACCGTGAACTAACGGTACCGCGCTGGACCTTGGACTCAGGCCGGCCAAGGGCACAGAGGTCAAACGGTAACGGTGCGGACTTTGGTCAAGCACATAGAGGACGCACCGTGGACCAGCGGGACCTGGGTCGGACCTTCTACCTTGTGCAAAAAGGGAAATAACAGGATTTCCCCGGCCTATAAAGGGGACTGCACAAGCGCAGCTCGGGACAGTCAATTTTAATCACGCGAAGAGCCGCAGGTGTCGAGTACAGTGCACGAGTACAATCACGGTCAGTCAGTTTGACTACGCGAAGAGCCGTACGCATACGGAGACAGTCAAACGGAGATTCAGACTAGTGAACAGTCAGGACGAACGCGAGTGACGCAGGAGGACGATCCCTGCAAGTGGAACCTGGCACGGTCAGAAAGGTCAGTGGAGTCAGTGGTCGGTCAAGGTGGGCCTGGAAGGAGCGTTAGCTTGACCCAACGGGCGATACACCTCTCCGCCATAACATCTTAAACCTCAAGCCCGATCAGGGAACCGCTGTCGAGGATACCGCAGGACAACGAAGGCACCCGGCAGTGCAAGTGGAACCCGGCACGGTCAGAAAGGTCAGTGGAGTCAGTGGTCGGTCAAGGTGGGCCTGGGAGGAGCGTTAGCTTGACCCAACGGGCGATACACCTTTCCCACCATAACATCCTAAGCCCCAGTCGAGCCGGCACGGGTAAGCGAACCGCGCAGACGACGGCGAGGACCGAAATAACCCAGCTGTAAAGAATTCCGCGAATAAAGCTACTACATCTTAAAACTCTGTCTTCTATTTGGTCGGGCAATCACACAAAACATAAATTTGGTGGGATGAACACACAAACTCTCTGAGCTAGCCGTTGCAATTCGTAGCGAGCAGAAAATAACAGAAACAGTTCGTTACACTCTCAATAAAAATTGGCCATTCGGAGTTTTATCCGTGCCTCTAATCAGGAGGAGTATTTCCTCGACATTGTTAATAAAATCATTTAAAGTAGCCGGATTTCCTTCATAAGGGATAAGGTATCGAATACCATCCGGAATCTTTAGGGACTGACAAATATCCTGAGGGGAAATAAGAGGGGGTGATGAGGAAGACCCTGATGAAGAATTAATTGTGATGATATATTAGATATATTAATTAAATCTTGTATGTGTGTTGTATTGATGTGTACTTAATTAATGTGTGTACTTAATTAATTGGATGTTGGTTGTTGGGTGTTTTATTGTTCTTGATGGATAAACAGTCCTTGTGTTAACAGTAATTATGTATGCATGAATATAAGTATACTTGTATTTATATGTATATATGTGTACTGAGAGAGAGAAATAATTTTTTTTTTTTTTTTTGCAATTTATTATATTTTGTTTATATGTTGGTTGTTGTTAATTTGATCAACCAGGCATGCTCATTCGACCTGAATAAAGGCCGCCGGCTAAATCAATCTGCAACAACATGTTGGTATGGAGAGAGCCAACCATGCCACGAGTGTCGCTGTACCAATTGTTCGCTTTGAACAATTAGCACAACTTCTTCGACATCTGCCCAACAGCTAGACACGCCAGTGGATCGTCGCTATTGAGCTGTACTCGAACTCGAGATCGACCGTCGGCAAGACGCTGAACCAATTCTTCGCCTTGAACAATTAACGCAACTTGTTCGACATCAGGCGAACAGCTAGACACGCCAGTGGATCGTCGCTATTGAGCTGTACTCGAACTCGAACTTGGCCTTCGGCAAGCTGTTTGAGTCGATCTTTCACACCGTTTGACGCGGTTCACTTCACCAAGCTCACGTATGAGATCCTCAACTATGCACTGTGGAAGCATTGATTTACCACATAAGTGCCGTTTTTGTTCCACTTGGATTTTTGTGCTTTTATTTATTCCGGTTATTATAATCGTTCTCTTTGTACTTTTATGTAACCAGACACTTGTTGAATATTTCAGATAATGTATTTGTTCTATTTGAATTTCCTACGTGGCTAAAACATTATGCATTTGAATGCTTCGATTTACTTGGTCAAACAAAAGAAAAAAAAATCTCTCACAGTTATGTATTATTTTTTTTTTATATTACTGCATCACAACGTGTGTAGGTGTTCTGTATGTATTTAACAAATTATTTTATTCTATTATTATATAATTTTTATGTTTCTTTTTGTATTTGATTTTTTTATTCTGTGTAAGTGTTGGCATTTTTATTTCTATAACTCTACTCACTTGTATATGCTTAGGAGCTTCATTTGGTCCGGTTTCCGACTGCGCCAGTATAAGTAAGTAAGAAAGTATAAGTGTTTTGCCCTCCAATCCAATATATTTATAAGATGGTTTTGATTCTTGTTTTTAGTTATTTATTTGAACAATAGATGTGGTTCAGTAGCTCGTCAAACTCAGACTGAGTACTGTACAGAAGAATGATATTATATAATCATGTTTGGTTGTTATGAATCTGCTGACCCAGCAGATTTGGTGAATGCCTCCGTTTTACTGAGCTGTTTCCGCCCACAATGTTACACTATGTTGCAACTTAAGTTGGCGACGAACTAACAGTTCTGGCGTGGAGGGTTAGGGGCGTGGATCGTCGTGGTGGTCTTCGCAAGCGTCAGCTTCAGCTAAGAAGGCAGGCTTGAGGAGGTCGACTGATATGGCCTTCTCTTGTCCATGAATGCTGATGAAGTAGAACTTGTCATCAACCCGGCGTATTACCCGATGAGGTCCCGTGTAAGGCGGCTCGAGTGGTTTTTTAACAGATGCCACTCGCTTGAAGACGTGTGTACAAGTTCTCAGGTCTTTACAAATGAAAACAGGTGGTTTAGCGTGATGCGCTGCAGGAGTAGGTCGGGCTGCCCTGGTATGTTGACGTAGTTGCTCGGTGAGTCGGTGATCCTTGCTGAAGGCGGTTGGGGTGCGCGACTCAAAAAATTCGTTGGAGATGCGAATATTGGTGCCAGAAAGCATTTCGGCTGGTGATGACTGGAGGTCCGCCTTAAACGCCGAGCGCAGCCCCAACAGAGCTGTAGGCAGGAGATCCGGCCATGCTTTGTGAGACTTACACATCAGGGCGGCCTTGAGGGTATGGTGCCATCTCTCTACGATGCCGTTTGACTGAGTGATATGCGGTTGTACGTATCCTTTCGGCTCCAATTAGTATAGCCAGCTCAGCAAACAATGAGGATTCGAATTGAGTTACCTGGTCCGTTGTTATAGTGAGTGGGCAGCCAAACATGCAGATCCACTGTGTAAACAGAGCTCTCGCGACAGTTTCCGCGCTGATTTTGGATAGTGGAATAGCTGCAGGCCATCTGCTGAAGCGGTCGATGATGGTAAGACAGTAGCGTAAGTTACGGATAGTGGGAAGCTCAATCAGATCGACGCGAATGTGCTCGAAACGATTGTCACGAACATCGATCTTCTCCACCGGGCTGCGTGTGTGGCGATGGATTTTGGCCCGCTGGCAAGGAACGCACTGTCGGGACCAGAGGGTGACATCACGGTTATTCCCCGGCCAGACAAACCGCTGCTTAAGTAACTTTGCAGTTGTACGGCAGCTATATACTGCATCAAAAGCTTGGCGTCTCAGACTTTTGGGTAAATTTGGCCGCTCGCGTCCATCCGAGATGTCACACCAGATGTCTAGGCTGTCGATGTTCATAACTTGTAGAACAAGGGATGTGGTTCGAGGAAGCTCAACCATTTCATCGTCGGTTTGTTGGGCCTCGAATATCGCTTAAGCACTGAAGCTAGACGACATGCTTATGGTGTTGATACGTGAGAGTGCGTCTGCCACTGCGTTGTTTTCCCCGGGATTGTACACTATCTCCGTTGAGAATTGGGAGATAAAATCCAATTGGCGGAGTTGTTCGAGAGCAGCACCGATAGCTGTATCGGAGGCGTCCGTTTTAAGGGCGAGGTGAGCCCAAGGAGAAAGGAACGAAAAGCACACGGCACGTAAAATTCTTTGTTTGCAGGCCTGGAATGCGTTCTCCGCAGGGCCGGTCAGGCTATTTCGCGCTTGTCATTTTTGGTTGCGCTTTTTAGGTAGTCTGTGAGCGGGATTTGCGTCTGAGCTGCGTGTGGTATGAGGTGTCGTTAAAAGTTGACCATTCCCAAAAACCGGCGCAATTCCATGATAGTTTGATGCTTGGGGAAATTGTTGATTGTTTGCGGGTGTTCAACAGGGTACTTGAATCCGCTCGCGTTGACTTGGAACCCGAAGAAAATTACCTCACTTTTACGAAATTGGCAATTTTGAGGGTTAATTTTGAGGTGGTTCCTCTGCAAAATCTCAAAGATTGTCTGGAGGTGCCTCAAATGCTCATGATGCGTTGTGGAGAACACAATGATGTCGTCCATATAGCATTCTAAGAATGGAATGCCACGAAGCAGGTTTTCCATGTGGTGCTGGAAGGTTTGCGCTGCATTGCGCAGTCCGGGGGGCATGCCGACGAATTCGAAAAGGCCGAACGGTGTAGTGACGGCTGTTTTCGGAGTATCATCTGGCGCGACTGGGATCTGGTGGTAGGCAAATCGATTGTGCAGAAAACCGAGCATCCATCCAGACGTTGAAGAATGTCTTCCCCATGGGGAATCGGGTACCGATCTGGAATAGTAGAAGCATTAAGTTTGCGATAATCACCAGTAGTGCGCCATTCGTTGCTCTTCTTGGGGACCAAATGAAAAGGACTGGCCCATTGGCTGCTGGAGGGACGAATCACTCTTTGCTGGAGTAAGAGATCGAAGTCCCGGCGTGCCGCTTTTAATTTTTCGCCTGTAAGCCGTCGTGGTTTGTCGAAAACAGGTGGACCAGTTGTTTGAATGTAATGCGCAACCTCATTATGAATGCGGGTTGCTAAAGGCACATTAGGACGTGTGATCTGCACAAAGCGCCTAAGAAGATTGGAGTACGGGCGATCTTTTCCACTGGAACTTTGCACGCTGATTGTAGAAACGTTGTAGAGTTTTGCTTCTGAAACTTCTCCTTTGGTCGAAACAGCTTTTGAGCGATGATAAAAGCAGGCACGTGGTGCTCGGAGTTGCTGCTCGTTTCGATCGGCTGGGCTAGATTGGCTGGGATTGATTTCTGCCTTGATGGCAGCGATGTCGCGTTTCAAGTCGTCAACGTTGTGTTGCCTCTGAATTATGCCGAAGAGGACCCAGCAGCCATGACGAAAGAATCCGATTAATCTTCCATGAGATCGTCAGCGAGTGCAGTTTGCTCTTCCAAAGTTGCTGGGCGTAGGAGCTTCAAGCTCCATTGTACGTGCTGCGGTAGCTGAGACAGCCAGCTTGATGATAATCTCCTTCAGGTGCTCGTATTTGTTGACTTCCGAGGGTTGCTCCAAAACATCAGATACTTCAGTCATTATATTAGCATCCAAAGCATTGATTAAATGGTAGTAGCGCGTGTTATCTGAAGAAATGCGGCTGCATTGAAATTGCGCTTCGATCTGCACAAACCATAACCGCGCATTTTGCTTCCAAAATGGCGGTAGCTTGATGGCGCCAACCGACGACAGGGATAACGGTGGCAGAGTCAGGCGAAGAGATACCATGGAAAGTTATTTTGATGCCGTAAGCTTGTTGCGCGGCAAGGCTGAAGTCGAGAGTGGCCAGTCTGACGATATCAGAAGATATCGTCCTCCAGGAAAGGTCTTGGCGTTAGTACTTGTTTACGCCGTGTTGCCAGACTGGGCTTTAGTCTGGGCGCCACATACGGGACCCGCAGACGGTACCCGCAGCTCAACTTTTTAAGTGGTTTTTACTTACACGTGGCTTAATTTCTTTCACTGGCTAATGAAATTAGTTTCACGTCTGTACTATCTAATTTTCTTACAACAAAAGACCGATTTGACGCTGAAAATAATGGCGACAAGCTTCTAACCGTAACAGTGTGGCATTTCGAGCCGATCTTGCGGTAGTGAAAGTATGTATTTATATTAGACCCAATTTTAAAATTTTCATGGATAAATAGCTAAATAGTTATTCGGGACTTTGATGTTTTCAAAAAACCGGCCTCAACGCTGTTTAATATGTCGATCAATCAATGTAATTTTTCGTCTGTCTGGAAGCAGTCCATAGATGTCCTGCTCTTTAAAAAAATACATCCGATATGAGCTAAGCTCGTATTCCATACACCAAGTCGGTCGCCTATTTCTGCATGTCATGTGCCAGGTGCCGACAAATTTACTTGGGTTGACCTCAATAATAAGTTGCAGTTTTTATAGTAACTGATGCTACTTTTACGGACTTTTTGAAACCTTTTGAATCAGTAAGAGAAAAAATTTTATTAAACAAATTTCCGAAAGAATTTGTTGATGTGGATATATTCTTATTTCAAGCAATTAAAATAACCTACGGTGGGTCTCGAGAAAGCGATTTCCACCATCTATTATTCGGCATTTTCATAAACTACCTCAAGTTATTAATTCTGCAATAGTTTTAATGTTCGCATACGTTGTTAAGCTGTGTTTGTTAATGTCACTGTCTAATTATTTTTCTCGCCTTCAATCTTAAATCTTGGCTAACCATCCAAATCCATATTTTCATAATGTCCTTTAACACATTTTTACTGGTCAAGATTTATGTGTTTTGCTCGATCACAAACTTTTTTTCAAGTACCATATATCTACTTTTTTCAACAGACTTCTGGCATTTACAAAGTATAGGTCCAAAGAGTTCGATGGTTTCTACGTATCTCTTCTTCGTCCATCGATGGCGTACTGTTCTTTTCTTTTGCTACCGCATAGTATAACCGACCGAAATATGTTAGAGCGTTAAAAATTCGTGATAATACAGTGTCCTGTATTTGATTTTGAAGCAGTGCATCCATAAAAGTTACCTAGTTATTATTAAATATTACAAAAATATAACTTAAGCCTGGCCAAAAAAAGGAATAAAAAAATATTCTGTGACAGCATCGGGATTTCAACGATCAAGCCATGAAACTTTTCATTTTGATTTTACAACTGCAGACGATCTTGACAGAAATAAAATAAAGAAAACAAATGAAATTTATTTGTTACATACACGTATTTCTCATTTATTATTACATTCATAAATATTTTTTAACAACAGGAACAACTAAAAGTTTTTTAATAATTTTTTATACTACTGAAACCGGCTTGTCATTTTTTAAATATTCTTCAAAATGTTTATCTTCCATAAGTACTGGATCAAAATCATCAATTAGCTGACTTAACGCAGGATTATCTAACATAGTTGTATGATTTCCTTCGATTACCTTCAGTGTTACTGTTCCAGATGTCAGTAACGAAATGCAATAGTCATCATCAATATCTTGCAGTGAAGCTTCAGCTGGCCGGACTAAAGTAATTGGAGATTTAATTTTTGTTATACCATCTAAATCAAAGGTAGCAGCCATTTTTACTCTGTTGAACATGGCTTTTACCATTGTCGAAGAGTATTTCTTGCTGTATATATTTTGCTTTTCAACATATTCCATAAACAGCGACATTTTTTCTGAGAGGCAGTCAACTTGGTGAAAGACTGCGGACATAGATTCCTTAGATTCTTCTGGAAATATATGATTAACAATACTAGAAAAAAGAAGATCGTAAAGGTCATTATCCGAAAATTGTTCGCCCAAGTGCAGATTAGTAAGTCGTTTCAAAAAATGTGGTGCTCCATCTAATAACATTATATGTCCACGGAACCCAGAATTTTCGAGCAACTCGGCAAGCTGTAAAGCTATAAACGTTCCATATGAATATCCAATGATATAAAAGGGTTCTGTTTGCTTTACAATGAGTTTAACTTCCTGTAAAATATAATGAAATAATTAATAGGGTGTACATCGTATTTAGAACATGTTATTTACATCAAAGCTTTGCTGTGCCACATCTTTAAGATTTTCCAAATGTGCAAACTGATGGAGCTGTAGAACGATGGCTCGGCTTTGCAGACTTGATCCTAATTGGTGCCATGCACGTCCAGCTGTACCCTCTAATCCAGGTATAAAAATGTTTGGTTGAAGGTTCTGCTTTGAGGGTGCTGCAGATGTCTTGAGCGGGATAATTACTTTGTCACAGTTCGCTTCATCGCCTAAGTTTCGAATCAATAGGTCCATTCCCAAAAGCTTATTGTCGGAAGCAAATATCATTTTCTTGCCATCTGTATTTTCTTTTTCCTTAGCGTCAATGAACTCTTGGAGCTTTTGAAAAGTAAGGAGTCGTAAATCTTGGGGAGTCAAAACTAGCTCGAAGTCGCGTTCTAAAGTTTGCTTAATCTCAACAGCCATTAAGGAATCCATACCCATTTCTGAAAGTGTTGTACCTAACGAAACTGATTTTAAGTCTCGTATTCCCATTATATTCATGACGGCGTCAATAACACTTTCATGCCCAGACCGCATAGAGCGTTTTTCAGCGACGACCATGCTTGAAACAATTGATGCATTAGCGATAAGTAAATGGTCAAGTTCCTGAATACATGACGAAATTCGTTGTTGTAGGGTACCGCCTATTTCCATGTCAATTTTGTCCTCTGCCATATCTGCCACCAAGCCCACTTCACCAATTGCACCCCATTGAATAGCTTTACCTGGAAGGCCGTCTCTATTGCGATGCTCGATTATACGTTCCATAACTGAATTGGCCATTCCATAATTTGATTGACTTGCGTTTCCCCGACCACAAGACACACTGGAAAAAACTACGAAATGTTCCAGCTCGGGACAATAAGTCCGCGAGAGATCGTCTAAGTATTTTGTTGCGATAGCTTTTGGTGCAAAGCTTTCTAGAAATTTGTTTACATTTTGATTTGGAAAAAGGCAATCTTTTAACACAACTGCGAGATTGAAAATTCCTCCCACTGGGCCCATACCAGTAGCCTCAGAAAGTAGTTGAGTGCATCCCTTTTTTGATGTTATATCTGCGGTGCTGATAGCGACTTCGCAACCATAACTTTTCCAAAGCCTAATTTGAAAATATAAATTAATAAAAATATAAATTAAATATTTAAGTGACTTACGCAATTCTAAATAACTGATAATCTTTCGTAATTCCACGGCTGGAGCTAAGCAAAAGTTTTCGTGCTCCACGTATAGCCATCCAATCAGACAATTCCATTCCAAAACCTCCTAGGCCACCAGGAATGACATAAGTAAAATTTTGCTTAAAATAAACTTGACTAAGTACGCGGACAGGTAAAGTTAATGGATCATGGGGCTGTTCACGAACTTGAATAACAACTTTTCCTATGTGTTTGCCACCAATCAAATGTCTAAAGGCCTGTTCAATTTCATGAGCCAGGAACACTTTAACGGGTAATGGTTGTATGATTCCTTTAGAAATGTCCAAGTCAATTAGGGCTTTTAAATGCTATTTAAATAAGAGATAAACTTGAGGAATTAGATTTCCGTGTTTTTAAATTAACCTATTACCCAAATATCTTCATCAGGAGCCACAAGAAGGCTATCAGCCAAGACCGCATGGAAAGTAATTTCTTTTAAAAAGCAACCCAATCCAATCTTGTTGTCGTTGGCCATATCAAATTTTCCAATTTCCAAGAAATGTCCTGACTTTCCAAGGCAACGCAATGAAGCCAACAGCTTTTCTTCGGATAATGAATTCAAAACAAAGTCCACACCTTTTCCATTCGTCTCACGCTGCACCATAAGCTCGAATGATGTATCTCGAGAATTTCCAATATGGGACTCTAAAATTTTTAAAATAATTTTTATTGTATATTAAAATTTATCAAGCCCGGAGTAAAGTATCGGCTTAGATATTGCTTGATTAAATCATCGGCGAAAGTGAGTAACCAACTCAACACTTAAACACTAAGTTCTAGTACTGATAAGATTGATTGGTTACTACCCTAGTCGTCTCTTTTCTCAATGTGTATTTTTTTTTAAGTCTAAGCCAAAACTTATCTTCGAGCTAGAAGAAACTGTTTTTTATAAAATAAGAAGTCTCAAAAATATGTCAATATTTATGGATATGCAATTTTAAAACATGTTTTTTATATTACCTTTAAGTTTCGGAAAGGTGTTTAATAGGAATTCCTTTTTTTGAGCAGTGCTACATGTTGTGAAAACTTCCAAGTTATAAGCCAATGCGACTCGGATAGCGGCTAAGCCAATGCCTCCAGTACCAGCATGTATAAGAATGCTTTTTCCTTTTCTGATGTCGGTTGCCATAAAAAACGCATAGTAAACAGTTATATACACCACTGGCACTGTAGCTGCCTCTTCTAATGACCAGTGATCGGGAATATCCCAAATAAGTTTTGATGGCTTTTCTACATAGGAAGCTACACCACCTTTTACGACCATGCTCATTATTCGACGTCCAGTTAACATATTGATACCAGAGTATTCAAACCCCAAAACACAGTTTTGATCTATTCGGCTTGAACCATATAATTCAACTGCTAACCGACCAGTTGCTAGCATTACATCTCGAAAATTTAAGGAAGAGAAAGCTATTTTAATCTGACAGTTTTGTGAATCAGAAGGTCCCTTTAGCCATTGCAAGCTCGACAAATCTCCACGTTGAATGACGTTTCCGTAAATGTGATCTAGTCTCTTCGATGGCTGATCACTTTTGAGTAATGGCAAATGCCTATAGCTTCCCCATGAACCCTTATTAAAGATAAATATTTATATTTTAGGGTAAAAGATATATATAACTAATATAAAAGTCATACTTACATTGCGATAGATGTTAAATGCCAAACCCAACGAATGCTGCGTCGAATAAAAAGGGTGAGACAAGTCAAAATCTGGAGCACTGTCATCATCAATAAAAAAGCATCTTATCAAATTACCATCAGGTTCTTTTCGCAAACAGTTTACAAGACCAATTAGTCCATTAAATACTTCGTTAAACGAATACACAACAACTGGGGCTTTTGTGATAATTGCATTCTGCAACTCTAAAATCCAGTCAAATTTTGTATCGTATTGAGATACTTTCACTAAAACTGGTTGCACTTCTATTTTTTTTGAAATTTTCTGCAACAGGACAACATTTTCTTCAGTTTTAGCAATCGAAATTGTTGTAATTATACGAAAATATTCCGATATTTTACAACACACATTTTTAGTAGACTTTTGTCGGAGCACAATATATCCATTGTCGACTAGTACACTGCGAGCAGACGTAATTCCATCATGTATTTTGTCTTCTTCATAGCCTCCCAATAAAACTATATGACAATTCGTTTGAGTAGACAAACTATTATTTTCAATATGAACTCCAGCAATATCATCCAGATGTTTAGATGTTAAGAGGATATAATCGCCAGTAATGACAGGTAAATCTTGAATTGCTTCAATAAATTCAGTTAACATGATATTTATTCCATCCGTACCAACCTCTACCACCTTCAATTTTAGGGTAGGATTATTCTCAATAGCGACTTGAACGCAAATACGGGCAGCATTTCTGAAGGAAAAAACAGAGGCTGAGGAAAACGGGAGAAATACATATTCCTCAAGAACTGGAACTCCAGGAGGTCTTCGCCTTTGCACTAGACTAGCATGTAACCCGACAATTTCTATTCCACCCGCTATGATCCGATCGTACATTGGGTCTACATAAACATCAAAAACTCGATTTTCAGGATCCATTTTGGTCATTAAATCAAAATGATGCACTCCATTTATCTTAAGTTTTCGAATTTTGGTGGGTAATAAAAGATTTCGTGAATCAGTTCCCAATATCTGAATTTGAAGCATTGCGTCCATGAAGGTAACCCAATTATAATTCCATTGAACCTGCCCAAACAAACCATCTGAACGGGCCAAATGAACGGCTTGAAAAGCACCATTGTAATGATAACCACGCAATTTTAGCTCCTTGTAAAAATCTTTCTTGGCAATCATGGGAAACTTCGATTTACTTTGGTAATTATAAACCTTTGGAATAGATGGTTTTTCAGTCTCACGGATAATACCGGTAACTACTGAGCTGCCCAACTCTGTTATCTAAAATATGGTTGATTTATGTATAATAAATAAAATGTTAAAAATAAATAAAATTGTACATACCTCAAATTGGCCAGTGCCATAGTGAATCATAACTGTTAACTCCACTTTACCGTTAACTGGCATACTTGTAGCTCTTATGAAACGTATATCCTCGAATTCAACGGGTACATCCATGTAACTCGGCCCGTGATACATAAGTGAAAATGTTTCCCAGACATATTGAAGATAGCATGTAGCTGGAACAAGGATTTTTCCATCTATAATATGTCCACTCAAAAACTCTTCGTTATCGCTCGCTAAGTTAACCGAAAACACGCGTTCTCCGCTGGACTTCGTTTTCATATTCTCGTATTTTGTTACGAACCAGTCCTCGCTATGATCCCAACGAATAAGCGAACTAACACTAGGCGTTGTGCGTGAAACGGGAAACTGTATTCTTTCATATAAGTTTGCAACCGGTAGTAAAACTCCATTTAAATATATTCTACAAGACAAACAAAAATAATTTATACTTAGTTACAATTTCCGATATAAATTATACATACTTTCCAAGTGCCGACAAAAAAAATGCCGCATTATTTTGGTTACCCCTGTTCGTTAGAGGAATATGTACACCACTAGGCATTGACCTTTTAAGAATAGCTCCTAAAAGTCCATGAGGCGCTACTTCAATAGTTAATGAATTTTTGGGTAACATCGAAAATGTTTCATCAAAAAGTACACTATTTAACAGGTTATTCGTATGATATTCTGCAGAACAAAACTTTGCTTGGTCCTTATTCCAGTCGATTTTAGGGACACTAGTACTTAACCATTTCTTAGTTCTAAGTTTAGGATGTGGGATTATTTCATTCATATATTGAAGTAATGGCGACCCCATATGTGAAATATATTTTGAGTGATAAGCAATATTTGAGCAGGGCACTTCTTTTGCGAAAATGCCCTTCGTTTTTAAATCAGCTACAAATTGAGAAACATCATCAAGTGGGCCAGATATTGTGCATGAATCCGGGCCATTATGACAAGCCGTTTCGATGGACTTCGGCAGCATGTGTTGAACAGTTTTATAGCCAAGACCAACCGCTGCCATTGAACCCATTATTTTTTCGAGGTCCACACTAACCCTTCCTCGATAATAGGCAGCCAAAATCATTTGTTGAGCAGTCAGGCCGCCATCCGCATATGCGCACCCTAATTCGCCTACAGAGTGACCAATAATGTAGTCTGGCTGGAAGTTTAGAGAACGTAAGACATCTGTTAGCCCGATCTGTACAGCGGCAATTCCGACGAACGAATTTAAAATATTAAGGTAAATTTCCGGATCATTGGATGTTAATATATGTATAAGATTAAGGCCTTTGGACAATAATGTTTGGTGACAAATTTCGATTGATTCCCGGAAGCGAGGTATTATCATTAACGAAGTTCCCATTTCGTTCCACTGTGATCCCATTCCGCTATAAACCCAGACAATGGGGCGCTTAAGGCCAGTGTAATGCTGCACATCTGTTGTCAATGACTTGCATGGTCGAGTACCTTGCTTGGCGAAGATAGCATACCCCCGGAATACCATACCAGACACATCTTCCTCTTGTATATTTTGCAGCAATCCAACAAACTCAGCATCCAACGGATGTTTTTCTACTGCATTAAAAATCTCTTGAACAGCTTCCTCTGTCCTTCCTGCCCATGTGAGTAGCCGCGGAACATCATCTGGTGGTATTCCAAAATTTTTTTTCGACTTTGGGAAACCTTTTAACAGTGCATGTGCATTAGCTCCTCCAAACCCGAAGGAGTTTATCCCAATATAGGGTTTCGGTAAAGGCATAACGTCTTTTACTACAATCAACCTACCCTCTGCTAAGGGTGCAATAACTTGTTTTACCTCCGTAAAGTTTATATTTGGAGCAATTAAGCCAGTTTCAAAAGCAAAGCAAGCTTTTACTAAGGAGCAGATTCCAGAAGCTGCTTCGGAATGACCAACATTTGACTTTACAGAGCCAACTAATAATGGCTCTTCCCTTTGACTACATAAAACATTATCGATTGCTTTGCATTCTTCTGGATCACCGACTACTGTTCCTGTACTGTGAGCTTCCAAGTAGCCCAAGTCACTTGGTTTATGGTCAATATCCTTGTAAAACTGGTCAAGCAACTTCTCTTGCACAATACCTGACGGATATGTGATACCCTCTGGCTTATATCCATCACAGTTGGTTTTAGAATAAACAACGCTTGCATAAACTCGCTTAGCATCTTTTTTTTTTTGTAAGAATAAGCAATTAATGGTCTCCGATCGAGTGTAACCACTAGCATTCTTATCAAAGGGACGACAAAACCCATCTGGCGCCAGAACGCCAAGCCTAAAATATTAATTTAAAAATAAGTTATTTTAAACTATATTTTCTGGCTTACCGTGCAAACTGAAGAGTTACAAATGGGTGAAGTAGTAAATTAGATCCACCTATAATTGCCGCGTCAATTTCACCATTTCGAATAGCGCTGAATGCATTGTCTAAAGCGTACATCGAACTAGAACAAGCTGTATCAAGTAAAAATGAAGGACCTTCTAGTCCTAAGCAGTACGAAATTCTATTAGCCATCATAGCTCGACTGCAGCCAGTGATTCCGAACCCTCCAGAAGAAACCTTTTCATAAAACCAAGTTTTTTCAGATTCAGATATACAAGAGCCTATGTACACTCCAGTTTTTGATCCACGTAGGCTTTTTGGATTAACTCCAGAATCTATAACAGCTTCATAAGCTGTCTCAATTAGAATACGTGTTTGCGGATCCATTGTGTGCGCTTGCTTAAAATGAACTCCAAAGAAGGTTGCATCAAACTTTTCAAGTTCACAAATTTTTCCAGATCTTTTTGGTATCTCCGGATTAAAATGACGCCATCGGCGTTCATCATCGTCAACCATGTCAATCTGAAATATTGGAAATTTTTTTTTTAATATTCAAATATTTAAAAATTATTTTTGAGCTTAATATGGCGGAGGAAATGAAAATATGCAAGTAGGCATATTAACAATTTTCGGCTTCAGAATGGGTGTGGCAAAATGTTTTGGGCATATCTATAGAACTTTGCAAGAATATAATAAAATCGATTAGATTTTTAAATAGTATGAGCGGGAAAGTTTTGCAAAAAAATAAACATCAAAACATGAGTTCCTCCTAATTTACTACACTAAAACTTGTAATTGTGCATACGATATTAGAGTACATTCCCTACGATTGTTGTTTTAATTGTCTAGCTCTTCGGATTCCCAAACTCTTCAAATAGAACTCGAAGTTTAATAAAGTCACTTTCCAAAATATGCACATATGTACATACTTTAAATATATACACATATAGACCATGTAGAAAACACCAACTTGCCATGTCTTTATACAATAAAGGGGAGAAGAAGTAAATGTTTTTATAACATTACTTTACACGTGAGGCTGAAAAATACTGTATTTTGATATTTTGATTAATTTTAACTGACGGCACTAACTTCATTTCAAAATAAGACAGAACGCTTTAAATGAGTTCCAATAAGAAGCCCTAAACGTAAAAAGAATTAAAATATTATAGTTTATAGCTTACTATAAATATAAACGTGCCTTGGAAAATTGATAAGACAACTAAATAAACAATTTAAAACTATTTTATATAAATTGACTGTTGAGAAGGAAATCATTTGTAACATTCTCTAGTAAAGGCATTTCTCTAAGGAGTTTAATGAGCTTTTTATAAGTTTCTCTTATTCAGTCATTGATTGAGAGATCGTTTTGCGATATACTTTATTATACTTTATTTTTTAATCCTGATCAACCGTAATAGTGTAATGTTCTTTTCCAAACCATCTTAACGTTGATATCGAATTCTACTTCTTCACATGCTTGATTTCTTGCATCCGTCATTCTTTGTCTATGATTCTTGCGACACTTTCCGTGATCTTTGCGATAATAATAATGTTTTGAGCCATGTCTTATTTAATGAACAATCAAGCAGGGCCATGACGCTAAGCAACGAAAACCATAAAAAACTGAGAAGCAAAATAAGCATGTAATAAAAGCATGACACAAAAAATCGAAGCTTCAAAAATAAAGGCATCTTTGACAAATATGACTGACAATGACCTTCTAATAGAATACGTGTATATTGATATTTTTTGCTCATCGGTATTGTAATCAATTTGAATATTTTAAAGCAGGTTACGCCACTACATCTAAGAGTTGCCAGCCAAATAGCCGTACGTTTACATTAGTCACTGTAGTCATTTGTGAGTCTTAAAACTCCCCACAAATCGAGGTGCACCAGAGCTGCTTAGCAAAAGAGAAGAAAGCTGGAATGCAGGAGGAGTCAAGGGCAGCCAGGTCAAACGAAAAATAATGGACCTCGGACCCCGGCAAAGCGTAGAGACCGGGAACTAACGGTACCGCGCCGTTTGGACATACACAAAGAGGACGCACTGTGAATTAACGGGACACTTGAGCCCCGGGACACAGACCCGAGCGGGCCGTGCGCAAAAAGGGATATAACAAGATCGCCGCGGTTTCTAAAAGGACGGCGCAGGCGCAGCTCGGTACCAGTCAGCTAAACACACGTAAGTCATACGTTCAAGAGGATAATCGGGCAGAGTACGGGCGCGAGAGAGAAACGCAGTGAATAGCAAACCCGTCTGTGATAAACGCCCACCCGGGACACGGGAGAACAGAAGGACCTGGTGAGGTCAGAAGGGATTGTGCAGTCAGTGGTTAATGTCCGGTGACAAGAGCGGTTCTAAAAGACGGGCGCTTCCGGATGTTGCAACGGTGGTTCTGGGAAGAGCTCTGGTTCTACCTATCGGACGACACACCTTGCGGCCCCGTCACCTTAACATCCTAGATCTCATTCGATCTGGCTCGGGGTCCGCTGTCGAGGGCGCCACAGGACGACGACGGAGCGACGCCGCGCAGCAGACGGCAAGCTAACTTAATCTGGAACTCTGTTTTCTCCTTGGTCGGGCAATCACACAAATCATAAATTTGGTGGGACGAGCAGACATACTATCTAAGCTAGCCGCTGCAATTGGTAGCGAGCAGAACCAAGAAAAACAGTTTGTTACACTAGTTATTTAAAAATAAACATTTAAAACAAGAGTACATAATCACATTTTCTTTAAATGCAATTGAAATAATGAAATCCTCAAAAAGGGTCGTATGCAGATTTTGGTTCGCTTTATCATCCTGACCATAGAAATTATCATCTAAGCTTTTAAAATGATGTGGCTGCTGGAGGTTTCCAATTTAAGCCCGTAACTCGGGCCTGGAAACGAGAAAAAAGTCGTTCGTGGGTATATATTAGATTAAGCTTAATAAGTTCTCTGGTTGTCAGGGCTAAAAAAAATGAAAAAATATCAGAAAATTTTTCAATAGTGCGGGCGTGGCAGCTTTGGTCGGTTTGTGGGCGTTAGTGTGGGCGTGGCAAGAGATTTTTGGTAAATAATAGAACTTTATGAAGTTCTTTAATATAGCTATTTTTAATATATTAATTATATATAATATATTATTTATAGTTATAATAATATTTTCGAAAAAAAATAATCGTTCAACAGATTAGATTGCCCTATATTTTGTATTTTAGACTTATATACAAGGTAATCGTTAAAACCCATTTTCGATGAAGAGATTGACCACTTAAAGCACTTGAAAATTTTATTCCGTAAGATGTTTAAAATGGCACGGAATGGGTTAAATTTGTAAAACCTTAATGATCACGCACAGGTAAAAGTCATTTTCCGTACTCTAACATTAAGGTACGCACTGATTCCGTCCAGATTCTGTAGATACATTAGTTGGAAATTACGTATAAAATTAGAGAAAATATTAAATTTAAATATGCCAGCCGCAAAATTTTCAAAGAGGTCGCCTCATCCTATCAAGCTGAGAAAAAATAAGATAAGTTTTTCTATTATTCGACAATTTATATTTTCGTTTTAGTTTGATCAAAATAGGAATCATTGGAATTGTCTGAAACTAATTGAAAACACGAAAGGGCCTCGTTACTATATTTAAAAAAACGATGAAGTTTCAAAATTTGTTTTTGTATATCGATAGACATTGTCAAGAAAATAAAAACACTTAAAAAAATCGAAACATTTATGAAAAATGTGGGTTTGGCATTTTTTTTTCGTCTCGGGGCTGTTAGAGTGGTCGTCGCCAAAATGTTTTTGGCATAGTAATAGAAAGTAAGAAAAATAAGAAAACAACAAAGAACGTTAGCTTTGGCTAAATACCTTCCAGAATTAAGGTATTTAATAAAAGAAAAACTGTTTTATACCAAATAAGAACAATTTATGATCAATGAAATTATGATTTTCATTAATTAGGTACTAATTTTGAAAAAGAAAAAACAACCAAAACAGTTGCTTGAGGGCTATACTAGTGGCCTGCCCGAAAATCAAAACTTTTTTAAGGTGGAGTGACAGTTTTTGGCGGCTTTTGGACATTTGTCTGAAACAAAATTCGTCACTAGAATCTACAGGCCTAATCTTAATGATCGACTATACTTTATAGGGCGGCAATGCTCCATTTTACCTGTTACACACTTTTGAAAGAAAAATAAACAAAAATAACAGTATAATAATATATTCGAAAAAATTTGAAAGTGCATAATCGTTCAACAGATTTCCCTATATTTTGTATTTTAGACATAAAAGCAATGTAATTGTTAAAACCCATTTTCGATAAAAAGCTTGACCACTTAAAGCAATTAAAAATTTTATTCCGTTTGGTTTTTTAAGATGGCATTGCAACCCATTCCGGTTCAATTTGTGGAAGACCTTAATGATCACGCACAGGTAAAAGTCATTTTCCGTACTCTAACATTCCATATGCACTGATTCCGGCCAGATTCTGTATATATGTATATAAGTTTATATTATACTTATGCTCAGAAAAAAAATATTGTATATGCACTTATGTAACCATCTTAATTATCAAGACCATGTCACAGTCGAGAATTTTGTTTACTTTCGTTTTTGGATTCAGTTTTATGTGAATCCTAAAGTACATTTTTTGACATTTATTACATTTACCTTGTTGTAAAGCTTATATTGGTATTCTGTTACGTTGCGGCAGTTCGGAAATTTTCCTGCCATTCCAGATATTACTATATCGTCACCGTTAGTATCAGGAAACGATCTAGAATATTTCTTATTTTTGGTTGACTCCATTTTTATTACAATTTTTTGATTAATTTTTTTAAATCAATACTTTTTTTATAATTTTATATATTATATTATCTTTAGCTCCCCTCTGAATAAAATAAATAAAAACGTATAGACGAATTGCGAAACAATTTGCAACTAGGCTTCCAAAATTAACGGGCGCTCTTATATACATACTCCATGAACTTCTGTTCTATTATCAATTCCACAAAAATGATAAGTACTTTGACCACAAACACTTTAAGGTAATTAAAGGTGCTGAATTGTATAAATAAGGTGCTCATGTAAATTAGGGCAACGTTAATTTACAAAGCATGTTTACTGGCATGCTTAATGTAGTAAGACGATACAGTTCAGGTGAATTTGATAGCCAGCCGCTCTGCTTTATTTATAAAAATGTCTTATATATATATATATATTTTTTTTTTTAGCCTTTTATATATTTTTTATATATATTTTTTTTGTTTTTGCATTCCTCAAAACTAGTTACATATTTTAAAAGCAAAGCTTATGGAACTTATAGAGGAACTTCCTCTATGTGCTGAAATGGGCTTGAGGAACGACTCATTTATAAAGTTATCTTACGAATGCTTTAGCAAAAGTAAATATTGTAAAGAAAACCCGCTATTCTTATATTAATTTTTAATTTTTAACTTGCAAATAAACTTTTATGAAAATCGGTCAACTACAAAAAGGAAACAAGATAGAATGCTATAGTCGAGGTTCCCAACTACCCCCAACTACCCCTTACTCAGCTAGTGGAAGAGCAAACGGGAAAATTTAACAATATCTGGACTATCAGCAGATATTGGGTAGTTGAAGTACTATCGGAACGATTGTACTAACCATTTACACTTGTTGATTGCTGAATCGCATTTCCTTTAGTGCTATTAGTCTGACTCCACGAGCGAGTTGCACCCATCTCTTTAATTCAAGATTCGTGCTGTTCTATGTGTAATTCTAAGAAGCTGCAGCATAAACAAACGTCTACATTTGTTGTTCTGGTTATCTAATAAATTCTTTATGTTTTCTTCTAATTATTCTCTGTCATCTTCATCCATTATACCAAATAAAATATGGTACAATGAACCCATAAATTCTAACGGAGCACGTTTGCTTCTTGATCTAGACAACTAGACAATTTATTGTTTTCTTAAAGTTCCACTAACTGACCTTGCATATTATCTAAAACCAAACTACATTGCTCTTCAAAGCTATGTAGTCTTTCGCAGACCTTTCTCATATCCCTTATAAGCGGCTTTTCTTTTGTAATCATTTTAAAATATGGATCCATTTTATAATAGATCACCAAATTCCAATCTCCACATCTCCTATAGGACCTAATTTTATATGGCTAAAGTCTTATTTATCCTGTCCATGGAATATCTTGGTGTTATATTCTTAGGTAACGCGCTAGAAAATTGACAGCTCAATACAAACAACAACATTGCCATGATCATTCCGATCTTGGACATTCCTGGTGTTGCTCTAGTTCGTCTTTTCGGCTCATGGTCAGCCTCATTCTTTTCAACAGATTCCTTGCAAGGGGCACATTTTAGCAATGGGTCTTGTGATAAATCCTTTCTGCATTCTTACTTTAGCCACACGGACCTTGTCATCATTCCCTTAATGGACTTTTTCTACTTTTCCTAAAGGCTATCTTGCTGGATAACAATTCTCAGTTTTTAATAAAACTATTTGCCCTTCTTCTGTATTAAGAATTTTTCTTCTCCATTTATTCCTTTGCTGGAGTGTATGCAAATATTCATTTTTCCATATTACCAGACATCTTTCCTCATTTTTTGGATAAGTCTCCACCTATCCAAATTTCCGATTCTTTGATCCTCCATCGGTTCGACTATTTCTGAGGGCAGCTAAAAATGCGTCAGAAGTTAGATCGCTTACCATTTCTAAATGTATGGCTTTGGTGGCCATACAAACAAATACGGCAACGTATCCTTTTAATGTTTTTTGTCCGCGCTTTTTCGAACACTTAACAAAATAAGGACCTGTATTTAATAATGGAAATGCCATAGTAACTCGATATTTTGGTAAATTTCCCATTATTTGCTTAGCTGTATTTTGTCCTCTCCAACAAATTGCAAATAGGATCATCGGTTTTATTATTTATTATTGTATTTATAATTGTCGTTTCCTCTTTCAATTGCTGCCGAAGCCAATGCTCTTTTGCATCAGCTAGCCATTTTGGACCTTTCCACCAAAGATCACAGTGTGTCAATTGTTTTAAATCAATTCCCCTAGATGCTAAATCAGCTGGATTTATGCATACCTTACATGATTCCATTCAGTGTTGGCTAGTTTTCGAATGTCATCTGTTCTTCGTCTGATAAATTTAACCTTACTGGTTAATGACTTCTTTATTCTTTGGATCAGTACGGTAAACAAATGAGCGGCACACAGTTCTAGTTTAGGGATAGTTTTTTATTTTTTATAGTATTGACTCTACTTTTGCTAGCTATTATAGTTACAGCATCTCCTACTTTAGCATACACTACTGCAGCATATGCTTTTTCTTAGGCATCAGCAAATCCATGTAGCTAAATACCTGTGCCATTTCTAGAATTAATCCATCTTTGGATTCGAATATTTTCTAAATATAATAAATTTTCGTTATATGCTTCCCAGTATTTCAAATCTTCTGCTGCTAATTCCTGATCCCATTCACTTTTGCTTATCCAAAGTTTTTGAATGAAAAGCTTTCCTAAAACAGTCACGGGAGCCTACCATCCTAAGGGATCATATATTTTAGATAATATCGATAGTACTATCCTTTTGTTAGTCAATTTGGATGACCCGCAACTTACTGTAAACTTAAATAAATACTTTTGTGGTTCCCTTTGAAGTTCAAGAGTTTTAACACTCTCAATATTTCAATAATACTAAGAACCTTGTTATCCCCAGTATCCTCTACTGTTGATATTATTTCTGAATTATTAGATATCCATTTTCTTAAATTTTGTCCTACTTTTTGTAAGTCGTTTGAAATTAGTTGGACAACATTTTTGGCGTCTTCTACAGAATCGGCTCCAGTCATTAGGTCGTCCATGTAAAAATCGTTGCTTATTATTTCACTTATATTTTTATTTTGACATTTATCTGCCTTGTCCACCAGAACCCTAGTAGCTAAGTGCAAATGCCGTCCTATAAGTGACTGTTGTTAGTTTATAATTTTTAATTTTTTCTTCTGGAGAATTTCTCCATAAAATATATTGATATTTTTGGTCTTTTTAATTTTTTTATAAGTTTTAATATTATAAGTTTTTAATTATTTTTTAATTTGCTTCTTAGAATCTCCTAAGGTGACATCTTGTTTAAATGGGATAGACAAAACGTATCGGCCATCTGCGTCTTTTTTTGTGGTTTTAATGAAATTATCTTTGCATAATTCCGATTCGATGTCATTTTTTTCGTTTCCTTCAACTTCCCAATATCGATCTAAATAATTTAATTCTATCGTTGTAGCTACAATAGTTTCCTTTCCTTTGGATTTTTTACATCCAGAAACTATCCACCCGAAATCAGTTTTTTGATCAAGGAGACCGTCTATTTTTATAACTCCATTCTGCAGAATGTGAGTATATACGTCTGCTCCAATGATTAGATCAATACGACCAGGTCTATTAAAATCGGGGTCGGCTAATTTAAAACTCTTCAATTTTTCTGATCAACATTAATTGTGCTGACTGGAAGCGCTTTCATAAGTTTTAGAAGAATGAGTGGTTCAATTTCCAAATTTTTTGGAGAATTTTTTATTGAAATTATTGTTTTGTGCTTGGAGATGCACGTTCCTGTGGAAGATACTCAACTTATTTCCGTATGTGATCGAATTTTTGTCAATTTAAGAATCTGTGCAGACTCTTCTGAAATGATTGTGCTTTGAGAACCGCTATCAATCAAAGCTCTTAATTTTTGAAAACCTCCATTTCCTGACTTCACTTCAAGGCTTGCCCTGTTGTTCTACACGTATTCACTTTTCCTGGATTATTACCTGTAAGGTGAAGTAACGTGTGGTGAGGTTTCCGACAAATCGAACAGAGCTGCTCGCTTGTACATTTTTTATTAAACGGATGCTTCAGACATCTTAGGAAAATCGGATTTTTCTTACCCAATCAGACCGTTATCAAAAATTGCATCCACATCTTCTGATAATTGTGCCCTTAATTTTATGATATATATAGACTCATTAATTGTGCCAATAAATGGATTCCAAACTTAAACTTGACATATCCATAAGCCTATTCATATGTTCAGAGAAAATTGGTCTTTTATTCTCATACCGCTTGGTTAAAAATTCCCAGGTGGCTTCATAATTTTCCCCAGAGCCAAGCAATAAATGAGTTACCACATTCCTGGCTTCTTCTTTTAATGCTGATTTGAGGTAATTAAACTTGAGAGAAGGACTGAGACCCTCTCTCGTATGAATGAGTTCTGTGAATTGCTCAAAAGATCCCATTCTTTGGAATAACCAAAGAAAGTAGGTATTTGAATTTTAAGCAGGGTTGGTAACTCCTCTGCCCTAACAACCGTAGACATTTCAGCTTTCTTAGCTGTTTCGCTCAGTCGACTATTTATGGCTGTTAAAATATTTGCTTGTCAAACTCAAGTTGACTACTTCCATCGTCAAATATCGAACTCTCAAAATAAATATGCTTATATATATTATTCCAAAGAAATTATATTTTGTTTTTTCTTATTTGAAGGAAATCTAGACTATTATTTATTAGTTTTGACGTCTCTTCTAGATATATGCTAAATTGCCCAACATTTCTACATAATGCCTGCTCTACTTTCGACGCGTTGTCACTCGCCATACCGTGCGACATACCCTGTGTCTCCTGAATCCCCATTTTCTCAGGATTTGCTTTAGAGACTGGGTTATCTACGGAACTACCTTTATTCTTTTCATGTTTTATTTTTATCTGTGTCAACGCCATCATTATTACATTATACTGCTTGGTGTTAAAATATTCATGATCGACAATGCCGATCTTTAATAAATTGTTATGATTACCAAAGAATAATTTTTGCAGCTCTTCTACTTATAAAAATTCTTTCTCAATTAAAGTTGGTTTTATTTCCAACTTTCTTATTTCCAAAATAATTTCGGACTGCTATTTTAGACATTCTATTTTTTTTTTCTGACATCATAATGATCTTTTTTTTATGTATAATATTACCGTAAAATTAAATAAAAAAATTTAGCTTATCTTTTGGCGATGCGTTCCTGAGTTGTGTCGTTGTCGTTTGCTAGGCGTCGTTAGTGAAGCGTCGTTGGCGATGCGTCGTTGGCGGGTTCCTGGTTTTTTCTTCCTTCTCTCTAGTTGACGTCGATGCTAACGATGATTTTTTGTTTTTTTTTGAGTTGATAGCACCTGTTGTTTTTTGTTTCCAGGTAGTTATTTGCACACTGTATATACGCTTATTAGGCACTCTTTTTTTTGCACTTTTTAATTTATAATGCTCCTATGGCATTTATTAAATGCTTTTATTGCATTTACAAACTTTTGATACCGTTCGTGTAAGCACTTTTCTCACTTGCTGATGTACGCCAAGTCATAGTCAAGTCAAGTACGTCAAGTACGCCAAGCCATAATTTATTATGGTTACAAAGCAACCTTTAGCTATTTAGACTATAAGGTGCTTGTTTAATTTTTAAAACATAAAAGATTCTTGTGTACCTTTGGTAGGGGGAAACAAGAGTTAATTATTTTTGCTACCTTCAACTGCAAGACTAACTTAGCAACGCTTAAAGGAGCTGGCCTTTCTTTGAGTCCCTTACCATAGAGACGGAAACTGCAAAGCCGAAGTTTATATTTTTTCGAAGGCTCCATTGACCAAAATGTAAAGAGGCTGCAACCTAAGCAAATGTATACATTTGTTGAGTTGATATTTCAAACTGAATTTTATTTCTCTAAATCCTGCTTAGGTAGCTAATATGAAATTTACATGTTATAATCTCTAACTAGACCAACGCGGTGGCCATTTGTTCCCTAAACATGGGAACGGATCGTAAGTGCGGGAATTTTCCACTGATACGACCGCTTGCATCGTGGTTTAAGCGATGAACCCACGCAGGAGTTCGTGGTATTTTTATCTCTAACGCTCAAGCGCTGTTTATTTTTAAATATAGGCAGACCCATGTTTGACAATACATGTGCTGCCGCGGTTCAATCGTTTCATGTACAATATATATACATATAATATCATATGTATATGATATGTGTGTTCATGTGTTCATGTGTGAACAGATATGCAGACGACATCTTGATTATAACCTGATCTTGTCTTACTCTTTATATCACGCACCCATAAACGTGTTTCCCTTAGTTAAGAGTATCATGTGCAATCATTTAAGATAGCTGCATCTAAGATAGCTGGAGCTGGTAAAAATTGAATCTTAAAATTGAGTCAATGGTTTTTTTATTTACATATGTACTTCATTAGGAACATTTACGTCAAACAGGCCTTAAAAACTTTCAAATTTCTAGAATGCGATTTAGATTGGACAAATAAGTTAGTAAATTAGCAAAAATATTATTTCAATTTAAAAAAATAGTTTTAAAAGCTTGTAGAACCAGTGTGAGCTGATAATGAAAAAGAACCACAGGGTTGTATGATTTTCAGCGTTTATCAGGTAAACAATTTAGTGCACATGCGCTTGTACTTTTTTTTTATACTGTGACGAAAAAATGTATTATAACGCAAGTACCCTAGAAAACAAATCCAGCCAACCTGTATATCTTACATACATATTCTTCCATTTGTCGATAAAAAAGGTACAGAGCCAAATATAGGAGTTATTGAAATCAATACGATATAAACATGTAAACTCCTTAGAAAACATACTTTATTGCTCACCCTTTTGATAATTGTAAACATTTCACGCGCCCTAGCGTCGACAAACATAAGAAATTTTTAATCTTTTAAACAAAGGGTCCAGCCTGCGAATCCATAGTCAGAATAAACGCTTTGACCAATCCCAATGAATTAAACAAAAGATGCTGAAACCCTATTCATCAGACCTGTATTGATCGAACTCTTCTGATTAAAGTCGACTTTCTCTGCTCGAGCTGTTGTCACCGATAAACGTTATAGTATAAAAATATATAACTTATGACTGAATGACGATTTCTAATGTCTAACTAGTAAAAATAATATAATTATGTCATTAATATTGGCAGCAGCCACATCCGCAAAAATCATCTCAGACGTATCCATTATTCGTTTTCTTTTATTTTCAATTAGGACCCACTTCATCTGTCCCTTTATAAATAAAGATGATCAGGGTGCACATTATAGGACGAGCCCGATCTATGTTGACGAGGAATACACCACAGGACTGGACGGAGAATCCTCTAATCAGAGAGTTCTACAGCGCCTACCAAGTGCCTAGATCCCAAACTAAATTTTATCAACGTAAATAATGACATAGACAGAATAATATCGACTTTAATAGGAGCCGGGATAATAACAACAGTTCTTATAATTATTATTTTGGAAATCATTTTTATCCTAGAAACTATCATAACAATCAAGGCAACATGCCAGAATCTTAGAATCAGATTAGCAACTTGTGGGCGGGATAGTTTTGGGCGGTTTGTAGGCGTTAGAAGGTGCCTGCTCAAAATTCTGATTACTATAACGATAGAAATAGACAAATATTACAACAAACGAAAAACGTGTTTTAAAAGTGTGGGCGTGGCAGTGCTTAATCTCAACTTTCTAGCTTTAATAGTCCATCAGATCGAGGCGTTCGAGACAGACGGACGGACGGACGACCAAATCGACTCGGCTAGTAATCCGGATCAAGAATATATATATATTTCATATGGTCGGAAACGCTATGGCTATTGATTACTGAGGACTGAACGAAGTAACTATCAATGATACATTTCCCAAGATATCTCACCGGTTTCACCGGACTTCTTGACTACAGGATTGAGACCTTTCGCTTTGGACAGTAATCTTTGCCTTGTCTTCAGACGGTCTACTCCCAAGTATGACGCCTCCCGGGAGAAGAAACAACTTCACTCTCTCAGAAGAAGAAAGAACTTCACTTTCTCTTACCCTCGGTTAGCCGAAGTCTTTTTATACCACACTTCTATCTCGTTAATCGTCGTTATTCCTCTTCCTCGTCTTTGTTTTTGTCTACTTTCGTCTTCGTCTTTACTCGTTATACCTTTTACTCGTGGAGTAAAAGAGTATACTAGATTCGCTGAAAAGTATGTAACAGGTAGAAGGAAGCGTTTCCGACAATATAAAGTATATATATTCTTTATACGGATTCTTTTTCGATCTGTCTGTCGAACGTGTGAACGACGAGATCTCTGGAACTATAAGAGCTTAAAATTTGGGAAGCTTGCAGATTCCGCATGAAACCGCGCAAAACTGTCACGCATACATTTTTGAAGAAGGTGTTGATATTTTTTAGTTTGTGTTGTAAATTTCTATCGATTTGTCAACAAACTGTTTGTCGCGCCACTCTAACAGTCACGGCCACAGTGCTGTAAAACTCGTTGAAATGTTTTCATTTTATTACGTGCCCACTCTAACTCCCACAAACCTCCCAAAACTACCACGTTCTAAGTTTTGGAAAATGTTTTTGTTTTATTATACCAGTTACTCGTAAAGTAAAACAGAAGGAAGCGATTTCTTCCTTTTACTCTACGAGCAACTGGTATAATAACGGGTATAGTTAGCAAATAATAAAATACTTAGGGTAACAACAAGATAATTATCAGCTATAAAGGTATAAATAAATGCTACAAAATTGGAACATATAGATAACATACGAAGCAATTAAGAAAAGTTTAAAGAAAAGTTTTAAATTATGTTTTTCTTCTTTGACTACTGCTCCGCCGATTTCTTTCTTTAGGATTATAGAAAATACTTTTACTCTACAAGTAACGAGCATAACGAGTAACGACGAAAACGAAAGTAACGTCGAGGAATACATAGTAGGTTTCAGAAATAAGATAAATAACGACGATCAACGAGATAGGAGTGCGGTTCTAGAACGTTGAGCTAAAGACGAAAGATCAATTCAAATTCATTCAATACTTTTCTCGTATATTTTGTAATTCCTTTACCTAAATCCTAACAAAATCATGAATTTTAGGTAATAAACTCAAAATCCCACATCTGGTGGCTCAAACGTAAAAAATTGTCAATTTCTTAAAGATAACGTACAACATGGATGACGAGGGCTTAGTATATTTCGCAAATTTATAAAAAATAGACTTCTCGGATACAACATTATCGAATCGTCAGACGACAAAGACAAAGGTGATGAAAGTGTAGGAACACTTGAAACGAGGAATTTATTCATAAAGAGGGCAAAATAGAAAGCAAAGGTTGACTGATCCGGTAAGTCCACTACAACTCCCACTCCAAATCTTATGACTTTCCTTAAATTCATCTTGTCCCCTATTGCTGGATCATCCTTGTGGCGAAACAGGTGCGAGAGTGGAGTTTCCGGTAAGACGGGCACGAAAAGCCGCTGGAATTCCTGGAGCAGGTGGAGTGGTCAGCAATGACGTATGGGCTGGACATCAACCAGATCCCACGGGCGATGCCAGAGCTGCTAAATAGAGCTTCATTACCAACAACAGGTTCTGGGAGACATGGGCAGAGTTCATTCAGAGCTTCCAGGAATTCTTCCTGCCCAGAGGTTTCATGGCAGAAGAAGCAGCGACATGGCGAAGGATTTAAGGACTACATGGTGGACATGCAGACGCTCATGAGACCCTTGGGGCTATCGCGGAGAGAGACACTGGAGCGAATAAGGGAGAACAGCACCCCAGCCCTGCGCATATTTGTTCGCCCGTACGAGTGCCGGGACCTGGACGCCCTGATGGTACTGGCCGACGAATTCGAAGAGTTGGACACCCAAAGAGAACGGTTCGAGGTGGAGCGGACTCATAGGGCCCGTCACCAGCGTGATTTCCCAAGAGGGAAGCAGAACGCGGTGTGCAGGAGGTGCCAAGAGGACACCACGGGCCCGGCGGGGCACACCAGTATCGCAAGGGCCGGACTCGGTGCGGCGGGGGTTTGTATTAAACCCGGCACAAGCATTCCATATATGCGGAAGCCAGGATCACTGGACGCGGGAGTGCAGGAACCGTCCGATCAGTGTTTGCTGGGTCTGCGGGAGGATTGGCCCGAGGACCGGCGGTCCAAAGCAGGCCACACGAAAGACTGTCAGTAGCGATTGTGGAGAGGGCGTCGGAGTTCGCGGAGGAGGATGTTGTCGATTTCCTAAGATCGGAATTGGCCGATCAGGCGAAAGTGCAAGGGACGTCAACAGTAGCGGTACACAAAATAACGATGAAGGACGATCAACCGGTCAAGCAGCGTTACTACTACGGATGCCGTCGAGGAGCCCATACAGCTCACCAATAGTGATGGCTAAGAAGAAGACGGGTCAATGGAGGCTGTGTGTGGATTTTCGCCAGATACACGCAAGGTCCGTGAAGGACGCGTATCCAATGCCAATGATTAACTACATTCTGGACCAGTTAAGGGAGGCGAAATACATAAGCAGCCTGGACTTGAAGGACGGATACTGGCAGATTCCGTTGGAAGCGGGAAGCCGACAGAATACGGCATTTACGGTGCCGGGAAGAGTCTGTTTCAGTGGAGGGTAATGCCATTCGGAAGGCACTCCGCGTCGGCAACGTTCCAGCGGGCGTTGGACCAGGTGATAGGACCCGAGATGATGCCGCACGTTTTTGCATATCAGGACGATATCATATTGATCGGACGGACACTGCAAGAGCATGTGCGCTACTTGAAGGAGGTGTTCCGGAGGCTGCGGGCGGTGAACCTGAAGGTGAATGCGGATAAGTGCAAATTCTTCAGGAAGGAACTGCAATACTTGGGCCACCGCGTGACGGATCAGGGTATCAGAACGGACCCGGAAAAGGTAGCGGCGATAGCGCATCTCAAGCCGCCAGGCAGTACATGGGAGTGGCGTCGTGGTACAGACGTTTTGTACCCGACTTTGCGACGCTAGTACAGCCACTAAACCCCCTCCTCAAGAAGCAGGCAAGGTGGGAGTGGACGGACGCTCACCAAAAAGCGTTTGAGGCCGTCAAAACCAGGCTGATCGCCGACCCGATCCTTGCATGTCCGGATTGCTCCAGGAATTTGCTGCAGACAGACGCCAGCGATTATGGGCTTGGCGCAATCCTCACACAACATTCCGATCAAGGCGAGCGGGTGATATCCTACTCCAGTAGGACGGAGCGGAAAGAAAATATTCTGCAACGGAAAAAGAAAGTTTAGCGATAGTGTGGCCGTCAGGAAGTTAAGACCGTACCTGGAGGGTTACCACTTCAAGGTGATAACGGACCACATGGCCTTGAAATGGCTCAATAGTATCGAGAGCCCGTCCGGAAGAATAGCAAGGTGGGCACTGGAGCTTCAACAATATGACTTCGAAATTTCGTATAGGAAGGGTCAGCTGAACGTCGTTGCGGATGCCCTATCGAGGCAACCTCTTCAGTAAGGATGAGGAAGGAGGACGAAGGACACCCAGACGAGCAGCAGGGATGCAGGTGGACGGAAGGAATGCGAAGGAAAGTGAAGCAGGAGCCACAAAAATTCCCAGACTATCTGGAGGAGGCTGGCCGGCTATACCGCCACATTCCGCATCGAGCAGAGAATGAGGATGTGGAGTCATGGAAGCTGTGTGTGCCCTCCCAGGAAAGGCAGCGTGTCATGGCCGAGAACCACGACATGCCAACGGCAGGTCACCTAGATAGTCGGAAGACGATTGCGAGGGTGACAGCCCGGTACCACTGGCCAGGAATGCACCGGGACATTAGGAAATACATGCGGAGCTGCGAGAGCTGCATGAAGTACAAGTCTAACAAACTGCAGGCAGCCGAAAAAATGTTGACCCAGGTGCCAGAGGAGCCATGGGCAACCGTGTGTGCGGATTTCGAAGAACCTTTGCCGCGGTCGAAGCACGGGAATTCAATGCTGTTGGTCCTGGTGGACAAGTTTTCTAAATGGACCGAGATCGTCCCGATGCGGAGGGCAACCACAGAGACGTTACGGGGTGCCAAGGTCATGATAACGGACAATGGAGTCCAGTTCACCAGCAGGGCGTTCAAGAGGTTCCAGGAGGAGCTGGAGGTGCGACACCAGCTCACGGCTTCATATACTCCACAAGAAAATCCCACGGAAAGGACCAACAGGACGGTCAAAACAATGATCGCGCAGTTCACAGGGGCCGATCAGAGGAATTGGGACGAGAACTGGCCGGAGCTGCAGCTGGCAGTAAGCACGAGCGTGGCGGAGTCCACTGGATACTCGCCAGCATTCATCACGCAAGGAAGGGAGCCAAGGCTGCCGAATGCGTTGTTTGACGAGCAGACATCTGGGACAGGCAGGTGTACACAGACGCCTGCAGAGAACGCAGAAAAGCTGAAAGAGATCTTCTAATTGGTACGGAGGAACATGGAGAAGGCGGCGCAGGACCAGGCGCGGCACTATAATCTCCGGAGACGGCCATGGAAACCCAAGGTGGGGGACACAATGTGGGCCATGGAACACCACCTTTCAAAGGCAGGCGAAGGCTTTGCAGCGAAGCTGTCGCCAAGGTTTGACGGGCCGTTTAGAATAAAGAAGTTCACTTCACCAGTCATCTGCGTCCTGGAGCACGCGGCGACCAAGAAGGTAAAAACGGCTCACATTAGCGACTTGAAGCCGGGAAGCGCTGGCGCCGGCGGGCCAGGGGACACCGAGTGCGAATTCCCGTAGCGGAACCCCCTTTAGTAATGAAGGGGGGAAGACCATACGGGGAATCGAAAAAGCACAAAAATAACAAAAAAATCTACAATAGCACAGGCCCGTTGGAGCGCGAGATCGGGACAGGGAGGGTATGCAGCAGAGGCAGGTACACGGAGGAGAATTCCCGTTACCGGTATAGGCCCCGCGGAATAACAGCACAAGGAGCAGACGAGAGAACCGAGGTTTCTTAGCGGAGAGGGCGGCTCGATATGGCAGCACGCAGCGACACGAGCGACCGGGAGATGGGAGAAAACGGCATCGGGGAACAGCCCGGAGCGATGTGGAGTAGGGATTCCGATGCCTACCTCCAGATCCTGGGGTCACCCCTGGTGTCGCGATCCCCATCCCCGGCGAAGGACCCGGAGGAGATTCGGGATGTCCGTCTGTCGGATGACGAGTCGACAGCAGAGATGGAAAAAGAGATGGAGACCGTCACAGGAGGAAGAGGAGGCGTTGTGGACACCACTTCCACCACCACCACCGGCACCGACACCACCGCCGCCGCAGCCGCCGTTGCCGCCGACACCACCGCCGCCGCCGCCGACACCACCGCCGCAGCCGCCAGCACCACCGACATCGCCGCCCACACGCACGCCCACACCGCCACCCCGGTCGCCACCGCCCCAGGCTGAAGAAGGGCCAAGGTGCGAGCGGCAGCAGTACTGGGAGATGGACCAGGCGCACGTGGGACCAGGCGCACCATCGAGATGGGCGGGCGCCGGTGGCATCAGCAGACGGTCACCTGGACGTGGCCCGCACCGGCGGAGGAGACACCGGAGTCCCGGGTGTGGGAGGAGACGAGCGCGATCGGAGGGAGGCCGGTGCCCCAGGAGACGCGGGATCCACGTGTGCGCGCCCGGAGGGTCGTCGATAGCAAGGAGGAGGAGAGCCCGGAGAAGGGTCCCTGGGTGTGGCCGGTACCGCAGGAAGCCCCGCCGCAGCCGAAGATGCGACGACAGGAGTCGTGCCCCGAGGCGCGTCCACCACCGATGCGACCATGCCCCCGCAGGCAGGAGTCGCTGGCAGACCAGGCGTGGAGGGAGCTGCCGAGGGAGGAGTGGCCACCCCAAGTGGCCGACAGACAGGCGGGGCGAGGAAGACGAGACCGCTGGGCCAAGTTTTTTGTCCATGACGGCCAGCGATACCGACTTAAGGTGCGGCGAGGAGGGGGGCAAGGGTCCTAAGAGCCGTGTAAAAATAAAGGAAGAAAAAAAAATCAATACTGGATTGATTGGGTAGGGGAGGGTAAGGGTGGCACAAAAAAGTGCGGGTGTCATCCGCAGCAGCCATGGATGAGCGCGAGGCGGTTGGTGACACGGGGCCAGGCACGCGGGCCTGCAAAACGACGCGAGGCTGCCGCGGGCGCGTAAACGAGGAGAGGCTCTTGCTGCTGCAAGTTGGCCTCCGGGGCGCTCGGGTCCAGGAACAGCCACCCCGGAGCATGTAGGGGCATCCATAAAAAGGTGGTGCTAAAAGAAAAAGGAGGAGATTAGTTAATATGGCGGAAAATTTACGCAAAAAAACCGTAAACATACCTCCATTGAGCTGCAACACCACGTGGTAAGGATTCGGGATGGGGGTGCTGCGATAAGCGGCGGTCGATCGATAGTGAGTTCCATAGGGATTAAAAAAAAATACTGAATACCAAGGAATTTCAACACGTGGTCACACTACTGACAACAATCGGCACAACATGGCAGCCCCAGGAACATCGATATACACAGGAAGTGGCAGCAGTGGTGAGGTTCGGTAGAGTTGACAGACACAAAAGGGTGCGATATTCAATAGGCGCGAAGTTTGAATAACAGAGCCGGTGACGAGGAGCAGACGGCAGCAGATGAAGGAAGCTGGAGAAGGGCGCGAGACGCTAAACGTCAGGGTCTACTAGACGGAGACTGCCGGGCTGAGATCAATGACGCGCAGGACGACGAGAGGAGCCAGGAGCGAGGGTGGGGAGGATCAAGATGCCACGTCAAGACGCTAAACGACAGGGTCTACTAGGCTGAGAGGCCAAGGCTGAGATCAGGAAGGTACTGCTCAACGGAAGGAGGCGGGAGAAGGGCGCGAGGATGTTCGAGATGCCAAGTCAAGACGCTAAGCGACGGGGTCTACTAGGGTCGACGAGAGGAGGATCGAGAAAACTGCCTATGCGAGGAGACACCGGCTCCATATTTTCAAAAAAACTTCCGAGGGAAGGGGCAGATGTGAGGAGTCTTAAAACTCCCAACAAATCGAGGTGCAGGAGAGCTGCCTAGCAACAGCGAAGAAGGCTGGGTTGCAGAAGGAGTAACCAGGTCGAACGGCAAATAATGGACCTTGGACCCGAGCGAAGCAGAGAGACCGTGAACTAACGGTACCGCGCTGGACCTTGGACTCCAGCCGGCCAAGGGCACAGAGGTCGAACGTTATCGGTGCGGACTTTGGTCAAGCACAAAGAGGACGCACCGTGGACCAACGGGACCTGGGTTGGACCTTGTACCGAGCGGGCCGTGTGCAAAAAGGAAAAATAACAGGATTTCCCCGGCCTATAAAGGGGACTGCACTAGAGCAGCTCCAGAGAGTCAATTTTAATCACGCGAAGAGCCGCAGGTGTCGAGTACAGTGCACGAGTACAATCACGGTCAGTCAGTTTGACTACGCGAAGAGCCGTACGCATACGGAGACAGTCAAACGGAGATTCAGACTAGTGAACAGTCAGGACGAACGCGAGTGACGCAGGAGGACGATCCCTGCAAGTGGAACCTGGCGAGGTCAGAAAGGTCAGTGGAGTCAGTGGTCGGTCAAGGTGGGCCTGGAAGGAGCGTTAGCTTGACCCAACGGGCGATACACCCCTCCGCCATAACATCCTAAGCCTCAAGCCCGATCAGGGAACCGCTGTCGAGGAAACCGCAGGACAACGAAGGCACCCGGCAGTGCAAGTGGAACCCGGCACGATCAGAAAGGTCAGTGGAGTCAGTGGTCGGTCAAGGTGGGCCTGGGAGGAGCGTTAGCTTGACCCAACGGGCGATACACCTTTCCCACCATAACATCCTAAGCTCCAGTCGAGCCGGCACGGGTAAGCAAACCGCGCAGCCGACGGCGAGGACTGCAGTAACTCAGCTGTAAAGAATTCCGCAAATAAAGCTACTACATCTTAAACCTCTGTCTTCTCTTTGGTCGGGCAATCACTCAAAACATAAATTTGGTGGGACGAACACACAAACTCTCTGAGCTAGCCGTTGCAAGTCGTAGCGAGCAGAAGATAAACATAATCAGTTCGTTACATGATGTGGGCTTGGTATTGGGTTGGTGTTCGTTCTTCCTCGCACCACTCATTTGCCACTGCTTGGCTGTTGCGATCCTTTGGTTGGTACCTGACTTCTTCGGTTGTTGGTGATGGGTGTCGTGAGTTTGTGCCCATTCTATGAGGCGTTAAATCCTTTCCTTGGTCGTACTTTCATTTCCTGGTATGTTCTTTATGAACTCCGACCTCTGCCTCCGAATATTCTCACACAGTGATTCTGGCTTTATCCCCAATTCGTATTTATTGTGTTTTGCTAACGTTAACCAGCACCATGTTACCTTGTTAAAAAAAGGTAGTAAAAGATTTTTTGGTCTCTGTTTCGGACATAGTCTTATTGACACCTGGCCCGTCGAGGCCAGGGCTCGGAACAGAAATTTCTTGATTCGACATTCCAGATTGTTTACCATTCTCTCTACACTCTCGACCTGCCGGAATTGTTGGTTTGACGTGCCAAGCATCGTTAGTCTCGACCTATCACTACTCCTTACCGTTTCCGGGTCGTGAGTAGAAGAACTGTTAGAGTCCAGTTCTTCTGGAAGGTAATTTAAGTGAGACATTTGGTGATATCCACACTCAACATTCGCTCAGGACGACCATCATCAGCGTGCACTCCGGCATAGGGCACTTTCGCTGCCCTCTCTTGAACTCTCGATATTCGCCGGAGGTTATGATCATTTTTATACCCGCTACTCGTAAAAGTATATACTAGATTCGTTGAAAAGTATGTAACAGGCAGGATGAAATGTTTCCGACCATATAAAGTATATATATTCTTGATCAGGATCTGATCTGTCTTTGTCGCCTTAAGATTCGATATGGTTGTGTGCGAGAAGCATATTTTTCATTAATTTGCGAAATATCCTACCGTGGGTTATCCACGTTGTGCGTTATCTTTAAGATATGTCAAATTTTTCAAATGTGGGATTTTGAGTTTATTACCTAAAGTTTATTTATGATTTTGTTAGGATTTAGGTAAAGGAATTAGAAAATATATGAGAAAAGAATTAAATGAATTTAAATTAATCTTTCGTCTCTCGCTCAACGTCCTAGAAGCGCTCCTTGATCGTCGTTATTTGTCTTATTTCTGAAACCTAACATGTCTTCCTCGTCGTTCTCCTTTCGTCTTTGTCGATCTTCTATCGTCTTCGTCGTTACTCGTTATGCCCGTTACTCGTAGAGTAAACGAGTATCCTAGATTCGTTGAAAGTATGTAAAAGCTAGAAGGAAGCGTTTCCGACCATAGAAATATACATATATACTCCTTATTAGGATCAATATCAAAGTCGATCTTCGACCGTCAATTTCTATCTAACGAGATCTTAGGAACTATAAAAGCTAAAAAGTTGGGGATTCCGCATAAAACCGCACAAAAACTTTTGAAAAATGTTTTGATATTTTTTAGTTTTGCATTGTAAATTTCTATCGATTTGTTAAAAAACTGTCACCCCACAGCCATGGCCAAAGTTCTTAAAATCGTGTTGAAATTTTTTTTTATATTATTATGTGCCCACTCTATGTCCCACAAACCGCCCAAAACTACCACGCCCTCAGTTTTGAGAAATGTTTGTTTTATGTCATTATTTTTTTTCCCCAATTTCTATCGATATGGAAATATGTTCGCACTTCCACCAGCTGAGTAACATGTAGCTGTTAGTAGGGGAACTCGACTAAAGCGTTGTCTCATGTTTTTATGTTTAATCATACTTTAGCGTTATATGCAGAAATGGATCATGTCTAAGGTAAACTGTATTGGAAGCTTGCACCACGAACACGAAGCAAACACACTCCACACATATGTATAATAACGAATCCACGGTAATTTATTTATAAAAAAATATAAATTTTGTATTCAAATAAATTTACAATTGCGGAAGCGGAGACAATTCAGGTCTTAAGTATAGAGCGGACGAATTAAATCTGAATCTGGGGTGTCAGTTGAACGCTTAGCAAACCGTTGGTCAACTTTGTTTATATGAGCTTGAGTGGTTCTCTTCCTTGTTCAAATGGGTTGCGCTCTTTAAGAGAGTTGCGCATGAAAAATTACCAGGATTTGTCCGCTTAGCGGGAATAACGAATTCGGCATCGGCGGATGTTTATGTCTATGAATCAATTGTTTATGTTAACGCGGCCGAAATTGTTATTGTCACCAAAAGCTTGGGGTCTGACTTATGTGTTAGGTCTATAAGTTTAAGTGTGTTGCTGGGCAAATGTATCATTTGATGTTGGTCTAATTGTGTGAGTGTGATCAAGTGGTACTGTGGTAAATATGTACTGTGTGTGTGTTTATGTGTGTGAGTATGTGTAATCAAGTGTTATACTATGGTACATATGCTACTTCCCCATCCTTAAGAAATTAGGAAATTATTTAGGATACAAAATAGGATTTACATTATTTTTTATTTCTGTTACATCATTGTTTACAATATTTGATTCAATAGGAATCAAAATTTGAAATTTATTATTTGCTTTATTATGGATTAGCTTGTATATAAGAAAGGGCTTTTAATTTAGTGATATTGTTGTTGACATAAATCGTTTGTGTGTAATCTAACATAGTATTTGATATTGAGATGTCTTCGATTTGTATGGAACAGTTAAAAGCTTTTATTACGTTGTCTCCCTCTATTATTATATCTCTTTTTATGCAATTTTGGTTAAGTATGGTTTTTGGTAAGTTCCAAGTTAGTTATAGTTAGTTATTATATTAGGTTCGACATAACTGATTTCAAATTCTTTATGAGTTCTAACATATAATATCTACATTCTGTATTAAATTTATGTTGTACATTTTCTATTAAAATGTTTTGATTACTATCTGGATATGGAATTATTGTAAAGATTGGCGTTTTAATTAATTAGAATTTCATTTGTATCCGTTTTCAGCCAAGTGGAAGTTTTAATATGTAAAAGTTTTTCTGAGTTTATATGTGTTAGATAATCATGTTTTAGTAATTTAGGATTAAAAATGCCAAGTCTTGTTAACTGCATTCCAAGTTCAATATGTTCTACATACTCAGTAAGCTGTTGTAAATCGCACTTAATAAATTTATTAATTTTATGCCTTCATTTACTGTTTTTATTACTTCGTTTTGTTCATTAGCTTGGACGCTGTTGTCGGACAAATTATGAATTTTATATTCTAACTCTTCTTATCTTCTTGATCTAAGGTTCCAAAGAGGTATTTATAAATTGTGCCCATAAAATTAGCTAAGCTGCGTTTGCTGCTTTGCTATTCTTATGCCATTAATTTCCCTACTAAATATTGAACTTGGGATAGATAATTGTTATATTAAGTTATCGTATGTTTGTTCTATTTTTGTAATATTTACAGATAAATGGTGATACTCGTAATTGGTTGGTAAACTTATTGATCCAGTATTAAATATAAGGTAGCCATTTTCGGCTTGAATGGGGTTAACTTCAAGACTTTGTCCTTGGACATGGTGGATGAAACATAATAGAAAATAGTAAAGAATCATCAAAAATGTGTAATTATGTAGATTTGCCTTTGTCGTTTTGGGTTGTGCTGGAATTATCATTATATTTTGTTTCATTAATTTTCTTTTTATATTTTGATTTATAATGGGATATTTTCCTTCCTCTGTTTTTCTCTTCGTAATGTTTTTCATCTATCTGGGTAATTTCTCCTGTCTTTTTATATGGGTTTGTTGTCTTAGATTTTACTAATGATGCTTGTCTAGTGTCTACTTCATAACTATATCTATTTTCATTTAATTTATTAATTTTATTAGTTTTATCTTGCTGGGTGTCATATGCAAGTGTTCCTGCATATATAAAAATATCTGCTGGTGTTGTACCTCTTGTATTATGTTCAATTTTATGGTTATAAGCATAGGGTTTTAAATTTTGTTATTTTATTCTCTGGGTCGGACTCAGTATTTATAGTTCTTAACTTTTCTTTGACAGTTTTATGAAATCTCTCAATGTCAGAAATTCCATTTTTACTTGTTGTGACGTTAATGTTAAAATTTTCCGACTTTAGCCATTGTTCACACATGAACACGAATATATTAAAGACTTACAATTTTGGGCTCCGTTCATATCTTATGTAAATGAATCGAGAGCGATAATTTATATTTAGGATTTTGTTATCTAAGGCGACATGGGTGCAGTGCTCAAAAACATGTAATCTAAGTGCACACTACATGAGTCAGTCACTTAAGATCGTTCCCCGCCTCCTAAAATAGTCCCTTAGTGGGAGACCACAGATAAGGTCCTCGCCGCTCAAGATAGGCAGATGTGCCGGAGCGTGGGACCTCGATAAGGCGGGGACTACCTGCTTAGGCCTCTGCGTAGGCCATTTACTCTAAGATGCGATTCTCATGTCACCTATTTAAACCGAAGATATTTCCAAATAAAATCAGTTTCTTACAAAAACTCAACGAGTAAAGTCTTCTCAATTGGGATTTTACATTTGGTCCTTCGAGCCGGATATCGACTCTGCAGTTTCCCCCTATATGGTAAGGGACTCAGAGAAAGGACAGCTCCTTTAAGCATTGCTAAGTTAATCTTGCAGCTAAAGGTAGCAAAAATAATTGACTCTTGTTTCCCCCTACCAAAGGTAAGGAACAGAGTATAAATATAAAAAGCAAAAAGATACAAAAGAATCTTTTATGTTTTAAATAAAACAAGCACCTTACAGTCTATAGCTAAAGGTTGCTTTGTTTACATTTGGTCCTTCGAGCCGGATATCGACTCTGCAGTTTCCCCCTATATGGTAAGGGACTCAGAGAAAGGACAGCTCCTTTAAGCATTGCTAAGTTAATCTTGCAGCTAAAGGTAGCAAAAATAATTGACTCTTGTTTCCCCCTACCAAAGGTAAGGAACAGAGTATAAATATAAAAAGCAAAAAGATACAAAAGAATCTTTTATGTTTTAAATAAAACAAGCACCTTATAGTCTATAGCTAAAGGTTGCTTTGTTTACATTTGGTCCTTCGAGCCGGATATCGACTCTGCACTTTCCCCCTATATGACAAGGGACTCAGAGAAAGGACAGCTCCTTTAAGCATTGCTAAGTTAATCTTGCAGCTAAAGGTAGCAAAAATAATTGACTCTTGTTTCCCCCTACCAAAGGTAAGGAACAGAGTATAAATATAAAAAGCAAAAAGATACAAAAGAATCTTTTATGTTTTAAATAAAACAAGCACCTTATAGTCTATAGCTAAAGGTTGCTTTGTTTACAGCCATAAATGTAATGGAGCACACATTAATGCTGAATCTTCATCGGCTTTTATTTCTGACGGTTTTTTCATTTCATTAACAATTTTAAGTAAAGCTCTTTTTGCTTCGAACCAATCCCTAGAGCTGACTTAAATTAAGGCGGCATATTTTGAATAAACGTCAATACATGACAGGAATGTTTTATTATCGATTAAATAAAAATCGACAACATATTTTTCTCTAGTATTGAAAATTTCTGGCGTTAACTCGTAATTTAATTTATTTAATCGTATCTAATTTTAATTTACATATTTCACCATCATTGATAATGTTCTGTATTAACTTTTGATAGTCTGGTTAGTAATATTTTTCTTTAAAAATTATAGTTTGTTTTTCTATACCTGGATGTAAGAGTTCTCTGTGGGTTTTTATACAATCCGTTCCCATGTTTGGGGAACAAATGGCCACCGCGTTGGTCTAGTTAGAGATAAGATTAGAACATGTAAATTTCATATTAGCTACCTAAGCAGGATTTAAAGAAATAAAATGCAGTTTGAAATATCAACTCAACAAATGTATACGTTTGCTTAGGTTTCAGCTTCTTTGCATTTTGGTCAATCGAGCCTGCGAAAAAATATAAACTTCGACTTTGCAGTTTCCCTTTCTATGGTAAGAGATTCAAAGAAAGGCCAGCTCCTGTAAGCGTTGCTAAGTTAATCTTGCAGTTGAAGGTAGCAAAAATAATTAACTCTTGTTTCCCCCTACCAAAGGTACGGAACAGAGCATAAAATTAAAAAAGCAAAAAGATACACAAGAATCTTTTATGTTTTAAAAATTAAGCAAGCACCTTATAGTCTAAATAGCTAAAGGCTGCTTTGTAACCATAATAAATTATGGTTTGGCGTACTTGACGTACTTGACTTGACTATGACTTGGCGTACATCAGCAAGTGAGAAAAGTGCTTACACGAACGGTATCAAAAGTGTGTAAATGCAATAAAATCATTTAATAAATGCCATAGGAGCATTATAAATTAAAAAGTGCAAAAAAAAGAGTGCCTAATAAGCGTATATACAGTGTGCAAATAACTAACTGGAAACAAAAAACAAAAGTTGCTATCAACTCCAAAAAAACACAAAATCATCGTTAGCATCGACGTCAACTAGAGAGAAGGAAGAAAAAACCAGGAGCCCGCCAACGACGCATCGCCAACGACGCTTCACTAACGACGCCTAGCAAACGACAACGACACTACTCAGGAACGCATCGCCAAAAGATAAGCTAAATTTTTTTATTTAATTTTACGGTAATATTATACATAAAAAAAAAGATCATTATGATGTCAGAAAAAACAATAGAATGTCTAAAAAAGCAGTCCGAAATTATTTTGGAAATAAGAAAGTTGGATTTAAAACCAATTTTAATTGAGAAAGAATTTTTATAAGTAGAAGAGCTGCAAAAATTATTCTTTGCTAATCATAACAATTTATTAAAGATCGGCATTGTCGATTATGAATATTTTAACACCAATCAGTATGATGTAATAATGATGGCGTTGACACAGATAAAAATAAAATATGAAAAGAATAAAGGTAGTTCCGTAGATAACCCAGTCCCTAAAGCAAAATGGGGATTCAGGAGACAAAGGGTATGTCGCAGGGTATGTCGAGTGACAACGCGTCGAAAGTAGAGCAGGCATTCTATAGAAATGTTGGGCAATTTAGCATATATCTAGAAGAGACGTCAAATCTAATAGATAATAGTCTAGATTTCCTTCAAATAAGAAAAAACATAATAGAATTTCTTTGGAATAAAATACTTAAGCATATTTATTTTGAGAGTTCGATATTTGACGATGAAGTTAGTGAACTTGAGATTGACAAGCAAAATATTTTAACAGCCATAAATAGTCGACTGAGCGAAACAGCTAAGAAAGCTGAAATGTCGACGGTTGTTAGGGCAGAGGAGTTACCAACCCTGCTTAAAATTCAAATACCTACTTTCTTTGGTTATTCCAAAGAATGGGATCTTTTGAGCTATTCACAGAACTCATTCATACGAGAGAGGGTCTCAGTCCTTCTCTCAAGTTTAATTACCTCAAATCAGCATTAAAAGGAGAAGCCAGGAATGTGGTAACTCATTTATTGCTTGGCTCTGGGGAAAATTATGAAGCCACCTCGGAATTTTTAACCAAGCGGTATGAGAATAAAAGACCAATTTTCTCTGAACATATGAATAGGCTTATGGATATGTCAAAATTCAATTTGGAATCCATTTATTGACACAATTAATGAGTCTATATATAAGTTATGAACCCTCTTCCCGCACCCTTTGTCTTACCCCCTCCCACCATTTGCCTCACACGCGCTCGCCTGACGATCACTCAACTCCCGCTTCGCCCCCTCCCTCATCCATCAACACAACAGTGTATCCAATGAACCGCCGGACGTCAGAACGCTGACTTCGCCTCCCCGCCTTGCCCACCAACTTGACGACGCATTCGACAGCCGCGCCGGCTACAATGTGCTGCGTCCGCAACCAACACTTTGTTGCTGGGAGCAGCGCAGCCGCCGGATATTGGGCAAGCGACCGCTGACGTAGCGTAATACACATTTCGGGCACTTGCCCACAGCCGCTGACATAGCGCGGCTCACGTTTCGGCCACTTACCCAGCAACTTCGCGGGGTCGACCCCCTCCCTACGCTGGCGGCAGAACGCTGCACTCAGCAAGGGAACCGGAGGGCTAGTGATAGCCAGCACCAAGGCCAGAAATCAGTCTTCTGCGGACACCGGATCGATACACTTGCTGATATCCCAACTCTTCTTGTAATCCCTTAAGTTCGACAAATAAAGATTGTAACGTTCTGTAAATCACCGCTGTTATTTGACTTCGGAGAATCCTGGGGAGTACAAGGCGACATTCCACAAAGATTCCAGAATGCTTCTGCTAATGACTAGGTGAGCTATACTGTGACGAGAGCTCGTCACGGCACCCAGCAACGATGAGTTGCATAACTGGCGCCCTAACAAAAAGAACAAATGAAACAAACAAAAAAATAAAAAACAAAAAATAAAACAAACGAAATGAAATGAAATAATATGAAGTGAAATTAAAACAAAAAAAAAGAATAAGTTTGAATGGTTGAATTGGTTAAAAACGACCACCCGCCGCGGTGAGAATGCCCCTACAGTCTGTAGCGGGAACAACATTCTACACGGGCGCAAAAAAGTCGTACATAAGAAAATTAAAAGACCACCCGCCACAGCGTTAATACTGTCTCCATCCAGGAGTGATATACGCGGGCGCAAAAGCGTCTTCATAAAAAAATAATAATAAAGGCCTATGTAATGACCGACTGCGACGATTTGCTTACACTCGCTGTAACCTATTCTCGAGTGCAATGTACATAGTGCCGAAGAAAAAAGGAATAAATAAAATGAAAAGATAAAATAATCACAAACTCTAACTAAAATATATGGTAATCTGCTGGAGAGGCTGAGTGGTGTGGAAGCACCCGAGAAAGCTGCCCAGTAGATTGTGTGGCAACCGTACCATTAGTAGGCCAAGGCCAAAAAGGAAGAATACGGACCACCGTGCGGTCACTCGTCACTGTCCGAAGACCGAATCCACAAAAAAAAAAAAAAAAAGGCATGAAACTTACAAATATAAGAAACTTAAAGAAATATAAAATATAATAAACCATTGTCCACAATTACTTTTTCAATTTTCTAAAAAGAAAAAATCTTTATCTTTCCTCAGATTCTAAGAAGAATACAACATACAAGAACACGAAGCTCAACACGCATACATCAATTGTCAAGGGTGAGTGAAACCATATCTACATCCAGGTTACGCTTTTCTAAAGTAAAAAATATAAATCTAAATATTGACTTCCTAAGATAAGAAATAAATAAAAAAAAAAGAAATAAAAAAAAAACAACTCTTGGTCTTGGCCTGTCCGATCCTATCCGCTTCCGATACCCCCACGCTCGTAGTAATGGAAGAAATTAACGAATCCCTTAACGCGCTCCTTGCTCAGTTGACCGGGTTGCAGGACGATATGAAAAAGATAAATGGTAGGCTCAGTACGCTAGAAACCGAAAACGAAGGTCGTAATCCGGTGGTCACGCCTCCGGTGCCATTGGCGCGTGCGCGCAATGAATACGAATTGAAGGAAGTCTTTACGCTTCCAGATTGCGTCAAAGAACTCCAAACATTCGAAGGTCAAGCCGAAAGATACGTTTTTTGGGTGAACCGTGCGCAGGCAATTCTGAACGATTACGAGGTCATCAAAGGGAGACCCCTGTTCCGCGCCATAGTCTGTCACATTAGGCAAAAAGGAAGCTCTTGACTCTTATGGGGTTCTAGACGACGACTGGCCGGAAATTAAGAGAGTTCTGGCACTGCACTACGCGGACAAGCGCGATGTGCGTACGCTGGAATACCAGCTTGGCCAACTGACCCAGGGGAATAAAACTCTAGAGGAATACTATTTGGAGGTGAATAAGCACCTTTCCCTTATCCTCAACGGATTGAAGGCTATGGGATATCCAATGGAGGCAGTTAGGGCCCTCTCAGAACACTCAAGGGACAAGGCTCTTGACGTCTTTATCCGGGGAGTCGGCAATGATGCCTCTAGGCTACTGGTCATGCGCAGACCAAAAGATTTACAAGAATCATACTTCTTTTGCAAGGAGTTACAGGCTGTTGCCCCGAGAGGGGGTCACTTTACCCAGACCTCCGCGCCGGCGAGTTTCGTACCAAATACCCGGTTCTACCGGCCGCCAAACGCTCCTCGCTTTTCTTCCCCCTATCAGGGAAACAGTAGACCTTTATCAGGCTCGGGATATGGTGGGCCCCAAAACAATAACCGCTTCCAGGGCCCGAGACCAGCCATTAAAATGGAGTCGAACCGGTCGGGCCAATCCCACCGCTCAGATTATAGGTCCCACCAGAGCGAGGGTTCTGGAATAAAGCGAACATCGTCCGAATACCAGAACCCGTTCCAAAGGGCAACAAAGCTATACCACATGGAACCCATACCCGACCCTTCTATTATAATTCCTGTTGAGCATAGCGAGGTCCTTCCAACTGACCCCTACTACGATCAGCTCGGTACTGAGGACGCTAGGATGCCTCGCCAGGAGGCTATGGAAGAGAGGGACGATCCCGAAATGGGAACTGAGGGCCCAAATTTTATGACCGAGGCCTCTCCAGCGTCCCATATTTAGAATACGAAGGGAAAGATGGGGCTAAATTACAATTTCTGATCGATACCGGCGCAAACAAAAATTTCATCAGCCCCAGAATCGCCGCCGGGTCGACTGTCCTTCCTATTCCCTTCCGCGTTTAATCGGTTACGGGCTCTGTTACAAAAACGCGCTGCTTAGCCGGGAAGTTTTTAAAGAAATTAGGAAACAACTTGACCCTTACCTTCTTTGTCCTCCCCGGACTGAATACCTTCGATGGTATCATAGGGGACGACACACTCAAAGATCTAAAGGCCTTAGTAGACAGGAGAACAACTGATTGGTTATATTCCCTGGGATAAAGATTCCCCTTCTTGCTAAAAGATCCCGGAAATTTACCTGTCATCATTCCAACATCAATGCTTAGAGAATTTTTCCTCGTTCAAAATACGAATAACGCAAAGGTTGGTGACAGATTTGTCGGATCCCGAGGAGGTCCCGAAGTTATTGAAAAAGCTCACAGGGGTGCTAAGGAGGTGCGCCTGCAAATTTTGGAGAAATTTTATTTCCCTCAGATGGCCAGGATCAACTATCAGGGTCTGACTAACTTCAGGACAAAGGTCCTAGAGGATGTTAGAGGCCTAATAGAGTATAGGCAGAAGCTCACAAACGCGGCCCACAATAAGACCCGTTCTGAACCCGTGTCTTACGATCACGGAGACATGGTATTTGTCGCCAATAAACAAATTAAGACCAAAGAAAAGCCGCGCTTCAGGGCCGAAGAGGTTGCTGAGGATAGGAACGTAACGATTAAAACCAAGACAGGCAAAATTTGTCATAAGTCCGATTTGCGGAAATAAACAAAAAAAAGAGGAAAAAAATAAAAATAATAATAAATAATAAAAAAAAAATAAAATAATAAAAATAATAATAATAATAAAAAATAAAGAGATAAAAATAAAAAAGCGCTGGACAGTACATGTGTGTTTCACAAACCTTCTTTACACTCACACACCTTGTGCCCTTCCTTTACTACACATAACACTAAACACATAACACACAATAAGGAATCAAACACCTACCCCTAAAAAATTTTTTTTTAATACTGCAAGCTACATCTTTTTAATTGCAAGCATCGTCGTAGCCCAAATGGTGGGAGCTGCAGACATTTTCAAGTACGAAGTTCCGGTTGTGCCACTGCAGGAGGGCACAGTCTGGCGGGTCAACGGTCAATTCAAACTGGCACATGTATTTGACTTGGCAAGGCTCGAGGCGCTGACTCAGGAGGTTCAACGCGAGGCGGCGCTACTAATGGATCCCAGGATTGAAGCGCTGGTAACGCACTACCTGGAAGAATCGCGGGAGGGCCTGTTAAGACTGATGGGAACGCGGCGCGGACGTCGTTCACTGGACTGGATTGGGTCCGCATGGAAGTGGATTGCGGGTTCTCCGGACGCATCGGATTGGGACGCCATACTTCGTGCGCAGGAAAACGTCGTCAAAACGGCCGACCAGCAAGTAAGGATAAACGCTGGCCTGTTCGACGCCTCCCATGAATCCCTGAGACAATTGAACGAAGTAGCTGCGAGGGTCAATGCCATCGATGGAGATGTACACACGGCAACGACGCTACTGCACAAGGCCTTGATCATCGATAGCCAGGTCGGCGAGCTGACCCAAGCTTGCAACTGGCTAAGACAGGAATTGTAAACTCCCGCTTACTTGACCACGGAAAGGTACAAACAATTTTGACCGAGGTCAGGAACTTGCCGTACCAGAGTACAGTAGAAGCACTGGAATTTTCCCGCCCGTCTGTGCTAACAAATGGAACGGCGCTGCTATACATTTTGTCTATGCCCAAGGTCGCCCCCAAGGACTACCGCCTTCTTCTTCTTCTTCCGGCAACGCATGGAGGGAAACAAGTCATGGTCAAACATGACAAAGTCGCCGTAACCACCGAAGAGACCTACGCCGTAGTAGACGACTGCCTCTCCATGGGGAACACGACTGTTTGCCCGGAGAAAAGTCTTCTGAAGCTAGACGAGGACGGATGCATCCCCAAGCTGTTAAAGGGCGGTCAGGCTAAATGCGAACTTCTCAGGAACAACGAGGCGCGCATAGAACTGGTCGAAGATGGGACAATGTTCCTGTCTAATTTTAACGGGACGATGGAAGTCGGATCTAGGACCCACCAATTGGCCGGAACTTACATAGTCCAGTTCGCAAATGAGACGATCAGTGTGGCCGGAAGAACTTACACGAGCTACTCCTCGACGCACTTTACTGTCATGCCGGCAGTGCTCACTTCAATAACTGCCACGGGATACGCGCCTTCGCTGCACTACGTCAACGCCTTTAATATGCAGAACCTGAAGAGACTCTGCGGTATGTCCGAGAAGGTCTCTTTCTCCTTCCTGGTGGAAGCATTGGTCGCCTTGGTTGTCGGTGTGGCCCTATACACCGTATGGAGGAAGCTAACATCGACCAAGGGAATCCCGATCATAAGAGACGGCACATTGGATCTGGAGGCACAAGAAGCTAACAGGGCACCCAAAGCCCAATAATCTGCGGGACGCAGATCTTGAGGGGGGAGGAGACGCTTTCTATCAGCAGTGTGTCCCAGTTAAAAATCAAACAGACGCTCCATATTTCGGGTTGCTGAAATCGTACCTGGAAGGAAGGCGATTCGCTGTGCGTTTCCATTCAGCACCGAACATAATGTGGCAGCTGGAGTTCCACAAGGTAGGTCGGCCCCCTGCTTTACTGCCTGTATAGCCACGATATGCCGAAGCCAGACGTAAGCCTATACAGGAAATCTATGTTAGCCACATTTGCCGATGACGTGTGCGTCACTACTCTGCCCGCGCAGTAAACTGTCACTCTCCAACAAGCTGACAATTTACAAACAGATCATAGCACCAAGCTGGAAGTACGGGTGCCAAATCTGGGGCTTGGCATGTGACAGCCAAATCAAAAGGATCCAGGCCATCCAAAATAAGGTCGCAAGACTCATCACCGGCTGCGAGTGGTTTGTGCGAAACACCACCCTGCACAGAGTCCTCAAACTCGCGACGGTATTCGACGAGATAAACCAGCACTCGAGTCGATACCATGACATGCTGGAGCGCCACAGAAATCGACTTGCCAGCGCTCTAAACAGATCTCGCCCACTAGGGAGGCTCAACAGAAGGCAACCAAGGGATCTCATTTCCCGATCTCCTTTAACAAGGGCCAGCAGAAGCTGACCCTTCTCAAAAATTATTTGTTATCTGTGATTGTTTTGTTTTTGTTAAAATTTTGTTAGATTGATAAAGCTAACTAGACTATAGTTAGCCGGCGCGCCCAAATGGGCTGAATCAATAGAAAAAAAGGACATAAAGAGGTTCACAGATTTCAAATTAGAATTCAAATTAGTAGAAGGAATAGCAGCACAAGAACAGAGTTATTTTCAAAATGTAAATATGATCCCTTACACCATGCTCAGACAACCAGAAAAAATTTCACCCTTATTAGAATCAGACCTATACAGATTGGAACATTTAAATAACGAAGAAAAACAAAGATTATGTGCACTCTTGCAGCAATACCACACAGTACCATGAAGGTGACAAGTTGACATTTACTAATCAAACCAAACATACCATCAATACAAAACATAATCTACCCATTTATTCTAAATTATACAGTTACCCACAGGCTTATGAACAAGAGGTCGAATGCCAAATACAAGATATGCTAAATCAGGGTATTATAAGTACCAGTAACTCACCTTACAATAGTCCCATCTGGGTGGTTCCAAAAAAACAAGATGCATCAGGCAAACAGAAATTTAGAATTTTAATAGACTACCAAAAATTAAACGAAATAACAGTAGGAGACAGACACCCAATCCCAAACATGGACGAAATTTTAGGAAAGCTGGGCAGATGTAATTATTTCACAACTATAGACCTGGCAAAAGATTTTCACCAGATCGAGATGGACCCAGAATCAGTTTCAAAGACAGCCTTTTCCACCAAGCACGGTCATTACGAATATTTGCGAATGCCATTTGGATTAAAAAACGCACCACCCAGCTTTCAACGGTGCATGAATGACATTTTACGAGCACTCTTAAATAAACACTGTCTTGTATACCTGGACGACATAATTGTATTCTCGACATCCCTTGATGAGCACCTACAATCGCTCAGACTAGTTTTCGAAAAACTAGCAAAAGCCAACCTTAAATTACAGCTTCACAAGTGTGAGTTTCTCAAGCATGAAACCACATTTTTAGGACATATTCTATCTCCAGATGGAATAAAACCAAACCCTGAAAAGATTAATGCCATTCAGATATGTCCAATTCCCACTAAACCAAAAGAAATAAAATCTTTTCTTGGACTGACAGGATACTATCGTAAATTCATTCCAAACTTTGCATACATAGCCACCCCATGACTATATGCTTAAAAAAGAACATGAAAATTGATATTACCAACTTAGAATATGACTCAGCATTAAAAAAATTAAAATATCTAATATCAGAACACCCAATTCTCAAAGTACCCGAATTTACAAAGAAATTCCTTTTAACCACAGACGCAAGTGATGTCGCTTTGGGAGCGGTACTCTCACAAGAGGGACATCCACTTAGTTACATAAGCCGAACACTTAACGAACACAAGGTTAATTACAGCGCAATTGAGAAACAACTTTTGGCAATTGTATGGGCGACAAAGACTTTCCGACACTACCTACTTTGACGACACTTTGAAATATCCAGTGACCATCAACCACTAAGTTGGTTGTACCGTATGAAAGATCCAAATTCAAAATTAACCCGATGGAGAGTAAAATTATCCGAATTTGATTTTGACATAAAATATATAAAAGGAAAAGAAAATTATGTAGCCGACGCCCAATCCAGAATAAAACTCGAGGAGACATACTTGAGCGGACAAACCCAACATAGCGCAGAAGAAGATAATAGTGACTTGATCTTTATTACAGAAAGACCTTTAAACACATTCAACAGACAGGTGATATTTTTGAAGGGACCACCAAACATTAAAATAACGAAGTATTTCAAAAAACACATTACTCAGATTTATTACGACAATATGACTAGGGAAAAAGCCGAACAATATTTGGTTGACCATTTTTGCGGTAAAAAGAGTGCGTTGTATGTTGACAGAGACGCAGATTTCGGGATCATTTAAGCCGCACATAAACAGACCACAAACACTAAATATACCAGAATCTTGCGTAGCATAATTTTACTACCACTTACGCAGAATTTTAAGAATTGATCTTAAGCACGCACGAAAAAGTTCTAAACCCTGGAATACAGAAAACTACAAAGCTTTTCGGTGAAACGTACTGTTTCCCCAATAGTCAACTACTTATCCAACATAATAAACATAATAAATGAATGCAATATCTGTAATTTAGCAAAGACAGATATGCCAATGAAAACCACACCTAGACCAGAACATTGCCGCGACAAATTTATGATAGACATTTACTCATCTGAAGGCAAACATTACGTTAGTTGCATGGACATTTATTCGAAATTTGCCACATTAGAAGAAATAAAAACAAAGGACTGGTTGGAATGCAAAAATGCACTTATGCGTATATTCAACCAGCTGGGCAAGCCAAAAATACTAAAAGCAGACAGAGATGGCGTGTTTTCCAGTTTGGCCCTCAAACGATGGCTAGAAAGTGAGGAAATTAAATTGCAGTTTAACACAACAAAGACCGGTGTGGCGTACATAGAAAGACTACATAAAACAATTAATTAATTAATTAATTAAATTAAAATTAAATTCGCATAATCAAAGCACCCGACGACGACGAAATCAAATTAAGCAAAATAGAAACAATACTTAACATATACAATCACAAGACCAAACACGATACCACTGGACAGACGCCTGCACACATATTTCTCTACGCTGGACAACCAATATTAGACACACAACAAAACAAAGAAAACAAAATAAACAAAATAAATAGTGACAGAATGGTATACGAAGTCGACACGAGATACAGAAAAGGCTCACTACAGAAGGGCAAATTAGAAAATCCATTTAAGCCAACCAAAAATGTGGAACAAAAGGACTCCAACCATTACAAAATCACAAACAGAAATAGAGTTACTCACTACTACAAAACACAATTCAAAAAACGAAAGAAAAATAATCATATTTCAATTCCACAGATGCCTGGAAATTGATGACATTTTTGCTTATGCTGATCACAACAGTTCATGGACAGCAAATTCAAATTAATAATATTGACACCAACCACGGCTATCTCCTTTTTTCTGATAAACCAGTCCAAATACCATCCTCCTTTGAACATCATTGTTTAAGTATCAACTTAACCGAAATAGACAGTTCTTAAATACCTATTTGGTACACTTGATGAAAATGCAGAAATACAGAAAGAACTTGAGACACACTCCCATGACACAGTGAAGTTATATGAACTTAATGACGCTATACGATTGATAAACGACGGAATGCAGAAGATACAGGAATACGAAAAAGACGACAACATCGTTAACACCCTTTTATACGAACTTATGCAGCTTACAGAATACATAGAGGACCTGGAAATGGGAATGCAGCTTTCCAGACTCGGACTGTTTAACCCCAAATTACTAAACTACGACAAGCTTGAGAATGTAAGCAACCAAAATATTTTGAACATTAAAACGTCCACTTGGATCAATTACAAAGATAACCAATTATTAATCATATCCCACATACCCATTAACTTTTCATTAATGAACACAATCAAAATAATTCCTTACCCAGACTCTAACGGCTATCAGCTAGAATACGCAGACACACAATCATATTTTGAAAAAGAAAATAAAGTTTGCAATAAAGAAAATAAAGAAATAATGAGTGTGTCACCAATATCATTAAACATTTAAAACCAATTCGTAATTTTCAATCAGTTCATACAGATGAAATAATAAAATACATAGAACCAAACACAATTATAACCTGGAATTTAACTCAAACAAGTCTCAAACAAAATTGCCAAAATCCAATTAAAAGTATAAAAATAGAAGGAAACAAAATGATAAGAGTGAATCAATGTAAGTTAGAAATCAATAATATTATTTTAAGTGAAAATCTCTTAAAACCAGAAATAGATTTGACCCCATTATACACACCACTTACCATAACAAAAATAAAAACGGTAAAACACAACGACATTGATGAAACGATTTCACAAAACAATGTTACACTTTACATATTATTGACTATTGTCATCATTACACTTATTTTATTGTACCTATATTTAAAATACGTATCGTTTAACCCATTCATTATGTTGTACGCAAAATTAGAATTAAGAAAAAGTCAAAATCAAAACACACCACAACAAATAGAAATGGAAGAAGCCCCATTACCCGTACTATATCCATCATTCCCAGCCCAAGTATAGGCTTCTCTTTAAGGGAAGGGTAGTGACGTATTTGCGCCACCCATGAACATTGATTCCATGAACAATAAAACACTTAAACAGCACTTAACCATTCATGTTAACGGATCCCTAACCATTCATGTAAACAAATCCCAAAACCTAAACTAAGCAGTTTTGCCTGCTCTCTACTCGGAGAGTAGTTACACTTTTTGCTGTGATAGTGCCATTGTTATTTTTTCTTGTTTTGGTTGTTGTTGATTTTATTTTATTTTATTTTTTACTCCTCGTAGCGGTTACTCTTTTTGTTTTGCGGGCTACACACTGTCTTTGGTTAATATGCAAAATCTGGGGCTTAATTACCCTTTAGAAATCTTGTCTTTGCAGCACTTATGTAATTTTTTCACTTCTAGTAGCGGTCACACCTTTATGGTAGGCTACCAAGTTTAAGCGATTTTAATTATTAAGCACTGTATGACTGGTGGATTAGTCACTTCTTGTAGCACTGACTAGGCACAAAGTAAAAGTCAAATCACACACGAAGGTACTTTGGTGGTCACTTAAAGTTTAGGAAAACCGACTGCGCCAATAACGACTCCATGGTAATTTATTTAGAAAAAAAAATAAAAAATTATAAATGTATTCAAATAAATTTACAGTTGCGGAAGCGGAGAGCGCCACCCATGAACATTGATTCCATGAACAATAAAACACTTAAACAGCACTTAACCATTCATGTTAACGGATCCCTAACCATTCATGTAAACAAATCCAAAAACCTAACCTAAGCAGTTTTGCCTGCTCTCTCTGAGGCTTCTCCTCGACTTATAAGAATATAAGAATATAAAAATATAAGAATATAAGAATATAAGAATATAAGAATATAAGAATATAATAATATAAGAATATAAGAATATAAGAATATAAGAATATAAGAATATAAGAATATAAGAATATAAGAATATAAGAATATAAGAATATAAGAATATAAGAATATAAGAATATAAGAATATAAGAATATAAGAATATAAGAATATAAGAATATAAGAATATAAGAATATAAGAATATAAGAATATAAGAATATAAGAATATAAGAATATAAGAATATAAGAATATAAGAATATAAGAATATAAGAATATAAGAATATAAGAATATAAGAATATAAGAATATAAGAATATAAGAATATAAGAATATAAGAATATAAGAATATAAGAATATAAGAATATAAGAATATAAGAATATAAGAATATAAGAATATAAGAATATAAGAATATAAGAATATAAGAATATAAGAATATAAGAATATAAGAATATAAGAATATAAGAATATAAGAATATAAGAATATAAGAATATAAGAATATAAGAATATAAGAATATAAGAATATAAGAATATAAGAATATAAGAATATAAGAATATAAGAATATAAGAATATAAGAATATAAGAATATAAGAATATAAGAATATAAGAATATAAGAATATAAGAATATAAGAATATAAGAATATAAGAATATAAGAATATAAGAATATAAGAATATAAGAATATAAGAATATAAGAATATAAGAATATAAGAATATAAGAATATAAGAATATAAGAATATAAGAATATAAGAATATAAGAATATAAGAATATAAGAATATAAGAATATAAGAATATAAGAATATAAGAATATAAGAATATAAGAATATAAGAATATAAGAATATAAGAATATAAGAATATAAGAATATAAGAATATAAGAATATAAGAATATAAGAATATAAGAATATAAGAATATAAGAATATAAGAATATAAGAATATAAGAATATAAGAATATAAGAATATAAGAATATAAGAATATAAAAATATAAGAATATAAGAATATAAGAATATAAGAATATAAGAATATAAGAATATAAGAATATAAGAATATAAGAATATAAGAATATAAGAATATAAGAATATAAGAATATAAGAATATAAGAATATAAGAATATAAGAATATAAGAATATAAGAAATAATAAAAGAATATAAGAATATAAGAATATAAGAATATAAGAATATAAGAATATAAGAATATAAGAATATAAGAATATAAGAATATAAGAATATAAGAATATAAGAATATAAGAATATAAGAATATAAGAATATAAGAATATAAGAATATAAGAATATAAGACAATAAGAATATAAGAATATAAGAATATAAGAATATAAGAATATAAGAATATAAGAATATAAGAATATAAGAATATAAGAATATAAGAATATAAGAATATAAGAATATAAGAATATAGAATATAAGAATATAAGAATATAAGATATAAGAATATAAGAATATAAGAATATAAGAATATAAGAATATAAGATATAAGAATATAAGAATATAAGAATATAAGAATATAAGAATATAAGAATATAAGAATATAAGAATATAAGAATATAAGAATATAAGAATATAAGAATATAAGATATAAGAATATAAGAATATAAGAATATAAGAATATAAGAATATAAGAATATAAAAATATAAGAATATAAGAAATATAAGAATATAAGAATATAAGAATATAAGAATATAAGAATATAAGAATATAAGAATATAAGAATATAAGAAATATAAGAATATAAGAATTATTAAGAATAAAAATAAGGAGAAGAATAAAAATATAAGAATATAAGAATATAAGAATATAAGAATATAAGAATATAAGAATATAAGAATATAAGAATATAGAATATAAGAATATAAGAATATAGAATATAAGAATATAAGAATATAAGATATAAGAATATAAGAATATAAGAATATAAGAATATAAGAATATAAGAATATAAGAATATAAGAATATAAGAATATAAGAATATAAGAATATAAGAATATAAGAATAAGAATATAAGAATATAAGAATATAAGAATATAAGAATATAAGAATATAAGAATATAAGAATATAAGAATATAAAGAATATAAGAATATAAGAATATAAGAATATAAGAATATAAGAATATAGTAGAATATAAGAATATAAGAATATAAGAATATAAGAATATAAGAATATAAGAATATAAGAATATAAGAATATAAGAATATAAGAATATAAGAATTAAGAATATAAGAATATAAGAATATAAGAATATAAGAATATAAGAATATAAGAATATAAGAATATAAGAATATAAAGAATATAAGAATATAAGAATATAAGAATATAAGAATATAAGAATATAAGAATATAAGAATATAAGAATATAAGAATATAAGAATATAAGAATATAAGAATATAAGAATATAAGAATATAAGAATATAAGAATATAAGAATATAAGAATATAAGAATATAAGAATATAAGAATATAAGAATATAAGAATATAAGAATATAAGAATATAAGAATATAAGAATATAAGAATATAAGAATATAAGAATATAAGAATATAAGAATATAAGAATATAAGAATATAAGAATATAAGAATATAAGAATATAAGAATATAAGATATAAGAATATAAGGAATATAAGAATATAAGAATATAAGAATATAAGAATATAAGAATATAAAGAATATAAGAATATAAGAATATAAGAATATAAGAATATAAGAATATAAGAATATAAGAATATAAGAATATAAGAATATAAGAATATAAGAATATAAGAATATAAGAATATAAGAATATAAGAATATAAGAATATAAGAATATAAGAATATAAGAATATAAGAATATAAAGAATATAAGAATATAAGAATATAAGAATATAAGAATATAAGAATATAAGAATATAAGAATATAAGAATATAAGAATATAAGAATATAAGAATATAAGAATATAAGAATATAAGAATATAAGAATATAAGAATATAAGAATATAAGAATATAAGAATATAATAATATAAGAATATAAGAATATAAGATATAAGAATATAAGAATATAAGAATATAAGAATATAAGAATATAAGAATATAAGAATATAAGAATATAAGAATATAAGAATATAAGAATATAAGAATATAAGAATATAAGAATATAAGAATATAAGATATAAGAATATAAGAATATAAGAAATAAGAATATAAGAATATAAGAATATAAGAATATAAGAATATAAGAATATAAGAATATAAGAATATAGATATAAGAATATAAGAATATAAGAATATAAGAATATAAGAATATAAGAATATAAGAATATAAGAATATAAGAATATAAGAATATAAATATAAGAATATAAGAATATAAGAATATAAGAATATAAGAATATAAGAATATAAGAATATAAGAATATAAGAATATAAGAATATAAGAATAATATAGAATATAAGAATATAATATAAGAATATAAGAATATAAGAATATAAGAATATAAGAATATAAGAATATAAGAATATAAGAATATAAGAATATAAGAATATAAGAATATAAGAATATAAGAATATAAGAATATAAGAATATAAGAATATAAGAATATAAGAATATAAGTAATATAAGAATATAAGATATAAGAATATAAGAATATAAGAATATAAGAATATAAGAATATAAGAATATAAGAATATAAGAATATAAGAATATAAGAATATAAGAATATAAGAATATAAGAATATAAGAATATAAGAATATAAGAATATAATAATATAGAATATAAGAATATAAGAATATAAGAATATAAGAATATAAGAATATAAGAATATAAGAATATAAGAATATAAGAATATAAGATATTATAATATAAGAATATAATATAAGAATATAAGAATATAAGAATATAAGAATATAAGAATATAAGAATATAAGAATATAAGAATATAAGAATATAAGAATATAAGAATATAAAGAATATAAGAATATAAGAATATAAGAATATAAGAATATAAGAATATAAGAATATAAGAATATAAGAATATAAGAATATAAGAATATAAGAATATAAGAATATAAGAATATAAGAATATAAAATATAAGAATATAAGAATATAAGAAGATATAAGAATATAAGAATATAAGAATATAAGAATATAGAATATAAGAATATAAGAATATAAGAATATAAGAATATAAGAATATAAGAAATATAAGAATATAAGAATATAAGAATATAAGAAATATAAGAATATAAGAATATAAGAATATAAGAATATAAGAATATAAAGAATATAAGAATATAAGAAATATAAGAATATAAGAATATAAGAATATAAGAATATAAGAATATAAGAATATAAGAATATAAGAATATAAGAATATAAGAATATAAGAATATAAGAATATAAGAATATAAGAATATAAGAATATAAGAATATAAGAATATAAGAATATAAGAATATAAGAATATAAGAATATAAGATATAAGAATATAAGAAATATAATATATAAGAATATAAGAATATAAGAATATAAGAATATAAGAGATAAGAATATAAGAATATAAGAATATTAAGAATATAAGAATATAAGAATATAAGAATATAAGATATAAGAATATAAGAATATAAGAATATAAGAATATAAGATATAAGAATATAAGAATATAAGAATATAAGAATATAAGAATATAAGAATATAAGAATATAAGAATATATAAGAATATAAGAATATAAGAATATAATAATATAAAATAATATAAGAATATAAGAATATAAGATATAAGAATATAAGAATATAAGATCAGAATATATAATATAAGAATATAAGAATATAAGAATATAAGAATATAAGAATATAAGAATATAAGAATATAAGAATATAAGAATATAAGAATATAAGAATATAAGAATATAAGAATATAAGAATATAAGAATATAGAAATATAAGAATATAAGAATATAAGAATATAAGAATATAGAATATAAGAATATAAGAATATAAGAATATCGAATATAAGAATATAAGAATATAAGAATATAAGAATTAAAAATATAAGAATATAAGAAGCTATAAGAATATAAGAATATAAGAATATAAGAATATAAGAATATAAGAATATAAGAATATAAGAATATAAGAATATAAGAATATAAGAATATAAGAATATAAGAATATAAGAATATAAGAATATAAGAATATAAGAATATAAGAATATAAGAATATAAGAATATAAGAATATAAGAATATAAGAATATAAGAATATAAGAATATAAAATTAAGAATATAAGAATATAAGAATATAAGAATATAAGAATATAAGAATATAAGAATATAAGAATATAAGAATATAAGAATATAAGAATATAAGAATATAAGAATATAAGAATATAAGAATATAAGAATATAAGAATATAAGAATATAAGAATATAAGAATATAAGAATATAAGAATATAAGAATATAAGAATATAAGATATAAGAAATATAAGAATATAAGAATATAAGAATATAAGAATAATAGAATATAAGAATATAAGAATATAAGAATATAAGAATATAAGAATATAAGAATATAAGAATATAAGAATATAAGAATATAAGAATATAAGAATATAAGAATATAAGATTATAAGAATATAAGAATATAAGAATATAAGAATATAAGAATATAAGAATATAAGAATATAAGAATATAAGAATATAAGAATATAAGAATATAAGAATATAAGAATATAAGATATAAGAATATAAGAATATAAGAATATAAGAATATAAGAATATAAGAATATAAGAAATATAAGAATATAAGAATATAAGAATATAAGAATATAAGAATATAAGAATATAAGAATCTAAGAATATAAGAATATAAGAATATAAGAATATAAGAATATAAGAATATAAGAATATAAGAATATAAGAATATAAGAAATATAAGCAATATAAGAATATAAGAATATAAGAATATAAGAATATAAGATGATAAGAATATAAGAATATAAGAATATAAGAATATAAGAATATAAGAATATAAGAATATAAGAATATAAGAATATAAGAATATAAGAATATAAGAATATAAGAATATAAGAATATAAGAATATAAGAAATATAAGAATATAAGAATATAAGAATATAAGAATAGTATAAGAATATAAGAATATAAGAATATAGAATATAAGAATATAAGAATAAAGAATATAAGAATATAAGAATATAAGAATATAAGAATATAAGAATATAAGAATATAGAATATAAGAATATAAGAATATAAAGTAATATAAGAATATAAGAATATAAGAATATAAAATATAAGAATATACAATATAAGAATATAAGAATATAAGAATATAAGAATATAAGAAAATATAAGAATATAAGAATATAAGAATATAAGAATATAAGAATATAAGAATATAAGAATATAAGAATATAAGAATATAAGAATATAAAATATAAGACATAATAAGAATATAGAATATAAAGAATATAAGAATATAAGAATATAAGA